>JAYKAV010003066.1:1673916-1723817 GCA_035582835.1 Phoebastria nigripes
CGCCCCCGGGGCGGCGGCGCAGGGGGGCGGCCGCAGGAGCCTGCGGGAGGCGGCGCGGGGCGGCTCGCCCCAGCTGAAGCGCGGTGTCCTCCCCGGGGGGACCCGCGGCCGCGACTCGGACACCGCCTCGGTGGCCTCGTCCTCCGCCGAGGAGGAGGGGAGCACCACCGGCGCCGTGGCCCTGGACCCCCTGGAGCACGCCTGGATGCTGTCGGCCTCG
This sequence comes from Phoebastria nigripes, assembly GCA_035582835.1. Lineage (NCBI taxonomy): Eukaryota > Metazoa > Chordata > Aves > Procellariiformes > Diomedeidae > Phoebastria > Phoebastria nigripes. The sequence goes on from JAYKAV010003066.1 coordinate 1,674,137, forward strand.
GACGGGCGGTGGGAGAGCCTGGAGGGGCTGCTGAGCTGTGAGCCGGCGCTGCTCTGCAAGCGGGACTTCATCACCGGCTTCACGGTGCTGCACTGGGCCGCCAAGCACGGGCGGCAGGAGCTGCTGGCCACGCTGGTCAACTTTGCCCAGCGGCACCAGCTGCCCGTGGACATCAACGCCCGCACCAGCGGCGGGCACACTGCGCTTCACATAGCCGCCATGCACGGCCACGCCGAAGTGGTGAAACTGCTGGTAGGAGCCTACGACGCCGATGTGGACATCCGCGACTACAGCGGGCGCAAGGCCGCGCAGTATCTGCACCAGGGCACCTCGGGGGACATGCGGAGCCTTGTGGGGGCCCTGGAGGAGGAGGAGGAGGAAGGGGCTGCCGGCAATGGGAGCGGGCGTTGGAGGCTCTCCAAGGTGTTGCCTTCCAACCTCATGAGCTACCGGCTCTCTCACCACCACCACCATCACAGCACTGGGGAGGAAGGTGAGGGCACTGAAGGGGCAGCAATGCCAGGCAAGGGCAAGGAGATGACCAGGAAAGCCTCTGGCAGCGGGCGGATGAAACCTCGGCTTAATAAGATCCGCTTCAGGACTCAGATCATCCACAACACACCCTCCTTTCGCGGTGACACCGAGGAGGAGGAGCACGAGGAGAAATCCCTGAAAGCGTCGTTCAAGCTCAGGCCAAAGTCCAATGTCTTTGGATAAGGCCGGGGAGCAGGAGGTCTGGGAGGTGGGCGCACGGACCAAAGTGCCCTAGGGTGTAGCATGGAAGGTGAGGCAGGTACAAGTGGGTGCTCATCTAGACTCGTGTACTGCAGGGAGATGGGTCCCGAGTAACTTGCTTTAACTCAGTTCAGTGGGGTCACTGAGCCCAGTGGGTCAACAGGGCTCTGGTGGCTTACAACTCCTGAGAGCAGCTGCTTCGGCTGGGCCCTCAGCGCTGAAATGAGAGGCAGCCGGTGCGTTGAGAAGTGCTGGGGTATTTAAAAGCTGTGCTCCTTTCTCTCTAAAGGCAGGCTTTGGGATTGGAAACCTGTGTTAGTGAATCTACTAGGATTAGCGAGTTGAGTGGGGGAAAAAGTGCAAATGCTCTACTCTTATATTATCAACTGATACTATAAACTACTTACAAACAACTTGCTATGTCAGAAGAACACCTCAGTAATATGCAAGTATACCTTAAGTTTCTCTTTAACAGCAATACCACCTGGCAGTGTGGAGTTGGCTACCCAGAATGAGACGGTAGATAACGGTTTCCTGTCAGAATCCAAGCTTCAATCCAGCAAAGACTTGAGCTTGTGTTGACTTTATCAATTGAAAATTGCCTGATTTGACATCGTGAATATATTAAAAAGAAAAAAAAATCCATTGCACTGCAAACAATGAATAAAGTTAACCACGTGCAGAAGTCTCTGCTGTCTGAGGTACTACTGAGCTTGCTTATCGCTGTTGGAATACTAATACAAGATAACGGAAGCAAAGAGTCTTTTTATATATTTGGTATCTTATGTTTTGTCTTAGGCAAAGCAATTTTATTTTAATCACTGTGAATTCTCAAGTGCCAGACCTAGCGCAGCTCCAGTTATTAAGTCTGGTCAATTCTTGTTAATGTCATTTGTGTAACTCACTGCATTTAAAATCAGAAAATTGTGTTGTATGTGCTACCTGTGAAAGTTGTTCTCTTTTAGAAAAGAACACAGACACCATTGCATGAAATCTTCATGAAACTCTAATATGGTCCTGTAATGTAATAGCTACAGGTCTGTGTTCACTAGTAACTTGTGTGCCAATCCCTTCAACTGACTTTGTGCAGAAATAGGAAAAAAAAAGGGTGGGGTGGGGTGGGGTGGGGGGTGTGAATTCACACACAAGGTGAATAACCAGAACTCTGAAACTCTATCCCTGTTTATCATCCTGAGTGAAAGCAGTATAATGACATATTATAGTTAAGTGATGGCAATGGTGTTTGAGTTCTTTTAAACCTGTATTTCTAGAGAAGTGGTAACCAAGGCTTTGAACTGTTGTTCAACAACCTAGTAAGTCTTAATCTGATTGATGAGCCTATCCATCTGCTAAAGCTTTCAGAAACCTTGAATCTTGTTTCTCTGCTTTAAAGGTAGCAATTCCAGTGAAATCTAGGAGGCAGATTTGTATCCAGATTCGGCTTTCCTTAAGAATGGGGTATTGAGCTAATCCTGGATCCTGAATGCTGCTCAAGGTAGAAGCTCATCTGTGCTTCTAAGTTAAGGTACAGCCAATTTCAATGCAACATTTGTCAAAGCATGTTTCGAGTTGGCTTCCTCAGAATGTATGTGCATGTCTGGCCGGTAACTGACCAAAAGTGATAGGCTTTGACATGTTAAAATCCACGTTTGAGACACTGATTAAATGCATGCCACAAGCTCTAGAACACCTCACAGGGAAACTGCTGCTGGGAGCTGTGCACTTTCAAGGTAACAGCTCTCTGTAGCTGTTGCTGGTGGCTTACATTTCTTGTAGCAACAGAGGAAGGGAGTGCTGGCGATTAACTGGTTTCAGACTTCCCGTGCGGATAAATTACCAATTTCTGCACTTTGTGTCAAAACCCAATAAATGACAGTATTTGCATAGGCATGCAAGCAATACTTAACTGTTTCTGGGAAAAGTTACATGAAAAAAGAACTGAATCTCTGCATAGGTGCTGGTCATTACTTTTGTGCAAAAAGACTAGAAATTATACAGAGGTTCAGCTTTAGTTTATCATTTATAAGCTATATTATTATAGATTTCATGTGCCTTCATTTTGGGTTGGTTGCCACAAATGTGATGGATAAAATCAGTCTTGCAAAGCACTTTGTCTTTACATCTGTGGGACAGGACCAGAAATTTTCCCTCAGACCTTCCCGTTTAAACTGTAAACTTGTACAAAAATGGGGTGTCTGAAAGGCAGGGAGAAATAATCATACGAATTATACTGCAGAGCTAATTCTTTTGTAACAGAGAAGAGAATTAAATGTCTAAGTATTAAAACTTCTTTCACTCTGAAAGATACAGAGCTTTTTAGACTTCTGTAGAAAGGAAGTTTTCTGACCGAACACTTGCAACATGAGCCCTCTTCAGCACGGCCACTTCTGAACTGAGCACATATTCCATGCAACTACCTATGTCCAAACCTTATTAAAGTAACTTTCTGCTTTGAGAGTTTATAGTTCTTTCATAGGAACTGTTGGGTGAAGTGTTTATCTCTTCACATGCAACTACCTATGTCCAAACCTTATTAAAGTAACTTTCTGCTTTGAGAGTTTATAGTTCTTTCATAGGAACTGTTGGGTGAAGTGTTTATCTCTTCACATGCAAATAGCAAAGAATTGCACAAAAATACTGAGTCTTAGATAGCTGTTGCGGTCTGGGGAAATAATTTGAGGGTTTTGATGCTTTGGGATTTGGAATACAGCACACTTTGGATTTTAAAAGACTAACTGGAACAAAGTTTTATCTTGCATAATACAGTAGAACTTTGGTAATTACTAAGGGAACTTGAAAAATGGTAAAAAGGTGCCTCATGTATAACTCATTATTTGAAACTGTTGGTCCACTCATACTGTTCAGCTGTCAATTAATGAAATTTCACCATAACAGTCCAAAGGTCTTTGCAAGGTGGGGTGCAACAGAGCAAACATCTCTGTTGGTGTTTCAGATGTATTGACGAATGGCTAGATTACCACTGGTGTCTGTCTGCGCTATGGGACTAAAGCACTTTGATGTCACATTATGACTGTCACATTCCACATGGTTACTTTTTATAACATGAGCTAAAACTTAAGTTTTGTTTGGAGATAGGAAAGGCTTGATGCCCTGTTTCAGAATATTTACAGTCTAGAGGTACTCCTGAGTCAAATATTTTGGATACATTGCATAGAAAGATGTGAATTTGAAATAAAGTTGTATGGTACAGAAAACTGGAGCACTTACTGGTGTCCTTTTAATGGTACGCTTGAAGTTACTGAATGTGTTTGTTCACTTTTTATGATGGTGTGTAAGGCAGCAAGACTGTAATGTAAACATTTGATATCTTTTATTGTATCTTATGTTTGAAATATTTTAGAGGCCTGGAAGCCTGTCAGTTTTTATTAATACAACTTTTTATGGGTGTCTTTCTGAATGGTTGTGAGTTAAGAATCTGTAAGCTTTAGTTTTATTGAAATAAAAAGAGCCCATGAATTGTTTATGCTTGAATTGACTTCTGTATGCTACATACTTAGGTGCTACTTGCATATTGGCTGTTAAAACTATGTACCGTTTTGTCTTTTTTTTTTTTTTTTTTTTTTTTTTTTTTTTTTTTTTTTTTTTTTTTTTTTTTTTTTTTTTTTAATCATGGAGATGTCTGATACCATGTAACACTGGAAGAGACACAGAAAAAATACAGTTGAGTTGTTTGCAAGACAGTAACATTTTTCTTTGGCAGTTACTCTCTAATAGCTCATGTCAAAGTAAATGAAGACGCAACAATTTTTTTTGTAGAGAAGTATGTCTAAATAAGGGCCTGGGAGAGTGGCATTGCTTAACTTAAAATAGCGTCCTGACCTTATTTCTATGCAGCTAAATATCTCTGACTCTGGGAAGACTAATACTAGTTTTGGTCACTATGTAAAGGTCAATACCTAATTAAAAAAGGTTTAAGATTAAGGCTTTTTGTAATGTGTCTTAAGTACAGCTGGCGGCTTCTTTAAAGGGAAGTTTCATTTCATTACCAAGCTAGACTGTGGGATTTGGTATATCTAAACATTCTTTGAAGCTGTTGTCTTACCAAAATATATGTTAAAACTAGTAAACCTCATGCTGCCAGTAACTCCTCTGAGGGACATCCAGATTTGTGCTTGGACTGAAAAAAGGCTCGGCTGTTACCGTGCTGGTGGATCAGGATACATGCAGCTCCAAACCAAGCAACCCCAAATCAGTAGTCTGGGGACATGGGTGAGAGGAGGAGGGAGGGGGAAGTGTTCTTGGAAGCTTAGGGGAGAGTGGGGGCATGCGGGAAGCAGCTGAGGTTATGGGGGAGGCAGAGGACTCTGTAGGAGAGGGGTCTACATTAGCATTGCTGATCATGCAATGGCTTGACTAGTTGTTTAGAAAATTGTATCTAAACATATATGCCTTCTCCTACAGGATAACAATTGAGAGAGATAACTTGCTGAGAGCTCAAATGTAAATTAATGTCTGATGTTAAGTATTTCAGTTGGTCCTCTTACCAACATTTCTTAGTGTAGCTAGTACTGTTTGCAAAAGCACAAACAACTCTTGTGTTGAGTGTAGCTACAGCTGTTGCAGGAGAGTCCTGGTACGTCAGATTGGTCCCACTTAACTTCAGGCTTCTCACTGGGAGAGAAGCCCTTCAGCATTGCATTGCTAACTTATTTTTCCATTGGCTAGAAAGGAGGGTTAAAGGGACTACAGTCCTGACTTAGTATGCCTTCAGTTATATGGAATGCATATGGACTGGAAGACATTAGATTAAACTTTGGAGACTTCATCCGGAAAAAAACAGTTTAGTTTTCTTGTTAGAGTTGAAGGAAAAAAAAAAGGTACATACTGTCATTTTTTCATGTCCTCAACTGGGTGTGGGGAGAAGGAAGACGTCTGAGATTAATATCAGGGTTTGGGAGAGGGACTAACTTTTCAGTTTATGTTAAATTGTGAACAGTTTGGCAGGAAAAGAATGGAACATATGATTTTGAATTTCCAATTTTGTTGTAACAAAACATCTTGTCTTCTCATTTTGCAGCTGTTCCAGAAATTTATCTAGTATCATTTTTCAGTTTAGCCAAAATTAGTACTGATGTGTCCTAATATGCACACATTATTGGAAAAACTGAGTCAAGCTACCAAGTTTTGTTTGTTTGTTTTTAATAAAACTGCTACAGGTGCGGTATTTCATCTTCTGTGGTAAAACCTGAAGAAACCCTACTCTCAGATTTTTACAAGGAGCCCTAACTTTAATTGAAACACTGGGCATTTCCTCACTATTTTTCCCCTGAATCTAGAGGCCTTTCACTTTTGCTAGCTGGCTGTTGAGCTCTACTAGTTATTTCACTTTGCAGTTCCTTAGAGTGCCTGAGAAACTGGTAGTAGAATGGGCACAAATAACGGATACCTCTTTTTGAAGTTGGGTGAGGTGGTTGGTTTTTCTGATGGTGTGAGTTTTTTGCTGTTAAAAAAGAGATAAAGGATGTCCGCAGTATTTGTTGGGGCACAGAAATCCCTTGGGACAGTTCATACTAAGGAGGTACTGTCCCTGTTACTACTTTAAATACARAAAGACAAAATTAACTGTGCAGGCTATAAAGACGTTCTCTGTTCGCTGAACATACACTTGCATGACATAAAGCCTCAAAGTACCAGAAAACATGTTTGTAACACTTGAATATATAAGGACATTTATAGTTGCTATTTCTTTTCCTTGTTACCTATTACATAGTATCTTACTATAGGTATATCTTACGGAAGTAGCTCTGTGACCATTTGGGAGAGTATAATTAAAGGGATGCAGCGAGGTCCTGCTGGTTCAACTGCCTCCTATAACAGGACTGTTAGCTACCAACCTCGCACTTGTCTTCTGCCTCTTGAAACTTCCCCTTCTGTCGCAGATGGGCTGGGTGGAATAGGCTGCAGGTGTCGTAGCTGCCAGCCCGTGCAGTCTGCAGCTGCACAGCATGGGCTGTAAATCTGAAGCCTTTTGATGCTGCTGGCAGTACTTTCCTTGATGGGGATGGAAGCAGAGATGCTACATCATTTCATCTGCCTGTGACATTTATACAGGTATTACACTTTTGCATGTGAATAAATGGCATGAACTGAACAATGGATGAAACTGAAGTGCTTCGGAGACTTTTACGTTTAAGTGGTGCCAAGTACCTCCTATAGCAGATTTGGCTAATTAGAGTATGTTATTAATCTTTAACCACTGATAGAAATCAGTTGGATCAACGCTGAACAGCTGCTACAGGAAAATACTGCAGAGGGGTTGCTGCAGAATTATCGTATTTGTTCTTAAGATATACCATTTGTTCAGGATGTTTTTTCATTGCACAGGAGTCGCAAAACAGATTAGTTGCATTGTGGGTAATAGCTTGTAGTACTATTTCCCAAGAAGTACAACTTTTAAGGGCTGTATAGTAGGTTACTGATAGGTCACAGGGTGATAGGAAGTATTAGGCTTTTGGGTTTTAACCTGAAATTTTCTCACTTTCTAAAGTTTGCTTCAAGTGCCTGCAGCAATCTCAACTTTCTTTTAGCAAAATTTTTGTTTCTGGGATAACTAAAGCCATCCTCAGAAGAGACCATTGGAAAAGAAAAAAAAAAAAAAAAAAAAAAAAAAAAAAAAAAAAAAAAAAAAAAAAAAAAAAAGAAGAGTCCAGCTGAAAACACAGATGCTCTTGTCCACAAAGGTCCAGCATCTTCCATATTTTAAAAAAAAAACATTCCTTAAATTCATTATAAACATGCAAACCAGCAAAAAACAGGTAACTTGTGTTTGATCTGGAAGATGTGCACTTTCAGTAACAGCATCACTCCACAGTGCCCACATCTGTAAAATGCTGGGCAGTTCTCGAACTTGTGTATGCAAGAGAAATGTGGTAGTGGCCTTTCTCCAGTGTTTACATTTGTGGGGCTTAAACAAGATGAGAACCCAAACCTTYTCCCTGATCTGGAATAAATTTGTCTGAAGTAATATTTGCGAACGGGCAAGTACAGATAAACAGAGGCTTCTGCTGCATGCGCTGAGGGACTGTGCTTTTTTCTCTCCGATATAGCAGTTGTACAGAATAGCAGTCACTATTTTTTTACATTGTAGCAAAGTTTAAGATTTAACCTCTCAGAACAGATTGAAAACTCAGAGAATTCTAAAATAAAATGGAATTCCTTCTAGACTGGAACACCCTGGCTGAAAAAGCAACTGGTTTTCAACTAGGTAGCAGAGACCTGCTATAAAAATGTCTTGCTGATGGTGCTTGGCAAAGTGCAGAGCTCTCAGGAGTGTGGTGCTGTGCATCTTCATTCATCCCTTCTGCACCTACCCCTTTCTTTCCTGGCTACTTCCCCCCCGCCCTGGTTCTTTTTCTAGTTTTTAGTAGCTTGAATTGCACAAATATTGATTAATAGATCTATAAATCTCAGAAAATGGGGATGCTTCAAATAACGAGATCTCTTTATTAAGAATTAAATGGAAGAACTAAACATAAGCTTTCCTCTTCTACTTTAAACTTCAGGAGTGGGAAGAACAAAAATTGTGTTGATGATAAAGGTCTCCACATATAGCATTCTAATTATAACATAGAWAAGAAAACTTAAAGTTGGTGGGCAAATGTAGAAAAAGACCACACTTTCTCCTCAATGATTTCAGTATTGTGTACCTTAAAGGCAATACTGTGAATAATAGACCACTTTGTATGAGAAACACTAAGTGTAGTTCACAGGATTTCCATTGATTATTCCATTAGCCATGTGAAAACTATCTTTTACGATGGGTCCTAAATGGGGTTCTGGCTAACCTGAATGCCCACCTCATCCTCCTTTGCAGATGAGTCCCTTTTGATCCCTGTGTAGATGAATCCAAATTCTGGAAAACTTTGCCTCACATCCTATTAAAAGTAGAAGACTGTAACTTTACAGATGACTAATCATTTTGAAAGTTCACTTCCCTACACACCCTTCAAACTGAATGCCTGATGTAAAGAGAAGGGGAAAAAAAAGTAACCCATCTCAAACATGCCAGCACACACAGTGACTAAGCAGTACAGGGCAACAGCTCCTTCTTTTTTAATCACCGAGTGATTTTAGTGTTCCCCATTCCACACTAGTGCTCTTCAGGCATCCTTTTCCAGGCCTGGTTTAAATCCCACTGACCTCTATAGAAAACACCTGTTACTTTAGTGGGTCGGTAATGAAGAATTACCTACTTGGAGAATATTGCTTTTTCCCCAGTTGTCTTTTTAGAAAGGAATTATTACCATAAGCTACGGAGCTGTTGTTGCCAGGATGACTTTCTATGGTCCTTTAYGGCCTCGTGAAGGTTTCGCCTGCTCTTTTGACTTGAGGTTGAATGAAACAACAGGGAAGTGATACTGAGGAAGTGGAATTTGATTGATTGGGAGTGGAGGAAATGTATTAGGCTGTCAAAACTTCTGTTGACAACATCATTGCTACTACTGCTGGTTGTAGGTTGGTATTGCTAAATCACAGTCAGTATCCCATAACATCAGGTGTTGTCCAAATCCRAGAAAGAATGTAGCTCCTCACCCACTGTCCCTAGAATCTTTGTAGCCTGCTCAAACGGTGGCAGCCAGGCAGGGATCATATACGCAAAATAGACCAAATGTATCTATACACATACAAAAAAAAAAAAGGCATACCACTTCTGGCTAGATGTTTTCCTACTTTCCCTTCACACCTCACTATGACTCTCGTGGGAGCCAGTCAACTCATTTAAAAATCTTCTGGAACATTTGGCATTCATGAAATTTCAAATAGCATTAAAGGGATATCGTTAGCCTAAATCTTCAAACCTACATTCTTAAAACCTAGTTTAAACAACACAATTGAATTCAGGCTAAACTGATTTAATATTCCTAGGAAGGAACTTAAGCCCAACCTAGTCGATGAATATATGTGAAAATCAGTGTGTGACTGCAAGACTGGCTACAAGGCTTTAGCTGACAACTTGCATTTAGATCCTGGGCTTGACCCCTAGCTACCATAATGATGAATGCTACAGAAAATCTTCTACTTTGTGTGTTCCTACACTAATGTTTACAAAACAATTGCAGAAAAAAAAATTCTCTGTTAAAAAATTGACATTTGAAATTTAGCCTAATTTTGCAGTGTAATTTTAACTATACACCAGTTAAAAATCTCACTAAGCCTGCTGTTCCCTATAATCTGCTTTTGATTTGGGTAATGTGAGGGAAAAAAAAGGCAATTGTTGTTATAGGATCCTCGGGTTCCTATGTTTCATCGTAACCGCAGTGTTACCCTACCCATACAGAGCATCTCCAGATTCTCTACAGACACTTACTAAATTGCTTCCAATCCCCATATAAAATGGGAAATGCTGCTGTAAAATATACCCAAAAATTATAAGCCTGAAGAAATAAGAGGCACACAAATGCTGTATGGGTTGTCCAAGTTAACACAGGAAGGCTGTGAATAAGTAGGAAATATAACGTACTATACCTGAAAAAAAATCTGTTCAACCCAATTCTCATTAAATATTCAATCCTACAATCTTAAATATGGAATTTATGTGGGATTCAAATATTTGCTAATTTTAGAGTTTTTGACTAACATCTTTAAATAGTCGCAGTTTCTTCACTCCCATAAAGGATAACTTTGCATTTGCTAGTTGTCTCCCTTTTTTTTCCTCCGCCCTGTGGCTTACAATGACAATGTGGCAATTCATGAATGAGTGGGTGACATTAAAGGTCTATTTGTGTTTGCTGGCTAAATCCTGCATCTAACAGAAGGCTTTTATTAGTTCTGTTGTTAGAATAATTGTTTCTTTAATGACAGAGTGACGCTATATCTGATTGTGCACAGAAGCAGAAAAGACAGCTGATGGAATTACAGTGCAAATTACAAATTGCAGTCTTACAGGGAGATAATAATAAAATTTTAGGGGTTTTTTTCTGAAAATTGCTCTGTATTACACTAATTTATGTACATTGCTTCTACTTCACTCCAGAGCTAATATTAACTAGAACTTCCTTATGATTAACCTTAGCCACACTTTCTTCATGTCAAGTGCAGGAATACATTTGGTGCTGGTGTGCGTTTGCCAACTCGTATTTTATCAGCAGCAGTAATAGCATCTTGATTGAGCAGGATCTACAGGACTAATACAGTCATCAAGAAGTTAAATGACTATATCAGTTACTCTTTTTAATCTTTTTATAGTCAAAGGAAGGAACAGGGACTTTCTGAGGATAAGTACTTTTAAGCCAACATAAATTTTTATGGTAATTACTCAATAGAGAGCCAGAGTTCTCCATCATTTGCACACCACAAACAATATGCAGCAAATTATGGCATAGCAGACCAGTTGTTAGTCCGCAGATTACAGAATAACTTCAAGAAAGTACTCAATCCAACTTTTATTTCTTTCATTATGTTCTGATAATTGCAAATTGAGCCAGAAGTAACTTCAAAAGAGCCATATTAATGTACAAGCCCTGTACCACTGTGTGAATAACCAGCTGCCTCTCCATGGACTGCCACCGCATACTCCATGCCTCAAAGCTTAAGGGCTGCTACTCTAGGATAAAAAGTACCCTCCTTGATTTGGAAACACTGAAATACTCAAGAAGAAAGTTTGATGTTTTGGCCATCAGCAAAGCTCTGAAGTAGCAAACCAGCACCTGGAGGTGGCTTTATGCACAATTCTTGACCCCATACTGTGGTTTGATGTTATACCTATGCAGGGGCCCACCTGGGCTTTCACAGGAAAGACACTGATTCCCCCTGCTCCATCCCCATCCTACTCCCAAATACACACACCCACAGCCTCTTACATGGGACTGACCAGTTCTGAAGGGTGAGGCCTTTTAACCCAACTGAAAACTAAGCTGCCACTGCCTTTGAAATGAATTCTGGTCCGGCTGAGGACTTTGGTGCTTGGGGAGTTCAGTTCCACCTCAGGGTCAAGGGCAGCCAAACAGGGATTTTATGAACGTACCTTTTGACTTGGACAGTGGGAAATATTTATGAAGCAAAAGCCACAAAGGGACTTGGTTCTTACTTGTTTTCTGAAAAGGTATTGGGGAAGATCACATGTGAGGATATRGAGTCTGTTCTTTGAGGTGGGGTAACAGGGCGATGGATCTTGTACTAGCTAAACTAAAGTAATTTTCTGTTTCTAATTCTGCAATCACTCTCATCGGATATCTTTTCAAATCTATTCATTTTTCCTCTTTTCCTAGGAATTCTACAGATTTTTGCCTCACCTCATGTTACAGTGTAACCTGTTAGGCACTCTATACAGATAGGTATTGGTGTTCACACTGGGGAGCTTCCAGGGGCAGAGGAATATAACACTTTGCAGCACAGAAGACTGGTCATCTGCAGCATTCTTTGCAAACTATTCAGCAGTCATTAATGGGAAAGAAAAAAGAAAAGGAACATCAATCGAAAAACAGATGACTAAGCAGAAACCTAACACCTCCCTGGTTTTTACTCTGAGTGTTATACTGAGCTCCAGTTCTCCCAAGCTCGGATTGTCAAAGAATGGGAACTGAAGCTCAGAACCCATCGAACTAACCTCTGCTCATACAAGATTTAAAAGAAACTGGTCAGAAAGCAAGCAGTGAAAATTTAAGTTGAACTAACCAAGTCCTCCTTACCAAATTTTTGTGGTTTTGAMAAAAAAAAAAAAGAAACCAGAAGTAGTCAAAAGTTTAAGACAATGATAAAAGAACTAAGTAAAGGTATATAAAAGCTCCCTTTTAAATTATCTGGATAAACTCTAGGACAACTGGCTCCTGCTTTACCAGAATATGAATAATAACAATAACCTTCAGTCRGAGCTCCGTATCCTGCCAAGGTTTCTACGTTATTGTAGCCCCAAATGCTGGTTTGAATTTAAGAACTTGATTTTTTTTTTTTAACATCACCATGGAAAGCATTCCATTCTTCAGCACTTTTGTATGTGTAACAGTTTTTCTGTATTTGTTTTCTTTCGTTCTTTTCTAATGAATTTGGTGTTTAAAAAGGGTCAGAGCTGGAGCTAGTACTGCTCAAGAAGACTCTCTCACCTGCAATTAAATAATTTATATCAAAATTTTCCAAGCTGGACATGGGGATTTCCTCATGCTATTTAATGAAAGACACCTGGCTAAATCTCCTTTACTGTTCTAAAAGTCCCAAATTAATCTTTTCTACAGAAAAGACCTCCCATATACATTTGCAGTTTTAAGCTGTTCTCTTTACAAGCTTTGCTTAGACTCCAGAAAGTCCCTTCCCATGCAAATACCTCAGCGTTTCAGTTATACTGCAGTTTAGCAGCAGTGACTGTCAAGTTGGGACAGCAGCACAAGAGGCAGTAACTGCAACTGGCGTTGTAGTGTTTTAAGGAATAGGCTGTGTACTGATACCAATTCGAAAAGAGCAACACTTATGCAGAAAAAAATGCATTATGCCAGCAGTAACCCATACTGACGTGGTTGCATCTGAATGAGACTTTCAATTGTCTTCATATTATTTCTCTATCTTTTTGAGCTTTTGGGCAAGGGACAAACCCTTGGGTATTTGAGGCTGGTTTGTTGACATGATGAGAAACAGTGACACTGTAGATTCACAGGAACTGGGAGGGGAGAAAAAAGGCAAACTGAGTAATTCTCAGTCCAAAGGCATAGGTTTCTCTAACGCTGTTTAGAGTATGCCTGCCAACTACTCAAGGCCTACACTTCTTACTGTAAGGGGTACATACTCTGTGCCCCCAAACAAACTGGTTTTCCCTCTATACCCAGAAGCTCTACCCGGAGAAAAAGATGATGCAGCATTATGAATCCTGCAGAAAAATTACGGACTCTCATAGCCAGGGAACAGACTCCTTTGACTTACACAACTATACAGCACAGTTAATGGACCTTAGCTCCCAGGTGCTGCAATATGACAGAGCTCCGCCAACCTACGTGCTCCTTGCCACTGAACAAGGAGGTACCAGTCCTCTGCCAGCCCCCCTCACACCGGCTGAAAGCCCTCAACCTCTTCCAATCACTGGCTCTGGTGCTCRTCTGATGGAATGAAGCGCCAATTGAAATTGCTGTGCTGACCAAAAATAACCCTGCCCCCMAAAAAAAGGTGAGCAGTTCCTGCCAGGTGAGAATTGGCTCACCAATTCTAGTCTGAGAGACAGAGATGGTTCAAGAGAAGAGACAAAGCTCTGTGGCTGCTAGCAGGGCTGGAGGGACTAGGTTAGGACTGATGGAGAATGGCTGGACTGCCCCTCCTGGCAGTGGCAAACTGCTAGTAATCCTCAGATGTACTGTGCAGGCATACCCCAATGTTTACACGTGCTCTTGGTGCATCTTAAACACTGTGTAATCTAGTTTAGTTTAAACCTCTTTTACTGTCATTCCCAGGCTAATGGCAGTTATTTTCTTCGTGGTTTCCAGAGTTCCCTTAATGCCAGAATTCACATAGACATATTTTGCGAGTACAATTTCTGTGCCTTAAATTTGTATCTTACTTATGCTAATGCATTTTCCATCTAGCCCAGCTTTTCCTGACTGTGAGGACTTCTGTCTTCTGCTTCCCAAGACAAGTGAAGCATCACCTCTCCTGAGACCAGCAAATGCTTCCAATGCAGTACTYGGCAAATAGCAACTCATAAAAGAGTGACCTGATGAAAAAATTGTGTAACTGAACATGTAGATGAAGGGGTTGGTCCCTTAAGTGTGCTCAGAGAGTAATAAGCACAAGAAGACCAGCCAAATCAGAACAAAATGGAATGAAGACATCCTAACCGCTTAAATATGCTTGCTTGTAAATGACAATGGAGCCTTGCTAGCCAGAACCTGCTGTACCAGAAGACTAGTTTAGCTGAATACTAGCCTCCTACTGCGTGGAGTGATTGTCACCAGAAGGATTTCTGTGCTGTGTTTTAAAGTTATTGTTCCTTTGCTTTGTCCTATGCCAAAATAGTTTTTTTTTTTTTCAATCCACGGAGTACACAGTATATCCGGAAAGCAAGCAAACACCACATTGCAGTAATATGCCCTTTCAAATAATGACATACCGCCAAAACACTCCGATTGGAAAGTTTCCACTGAATTATATATGAAGATGAGGCTTTATCCTTACTGGTTCGTTTACACCACACACACCTTATGGTCACACCTTCATCACATTAGTACAAAGGTGCCTCTGCAGATGGATTCTTCTTCCCAGAAATAAGCATTTCCACATCAAGATGGTTAACCCATTACAAGGCAGTACAGTTCATGTGCAGATAAGGTTTTAGAGCTCAGATAGCCTGCCCTTAAGAGTAGGAATCTCTCATACATTTTTGGCAGAAATAGTTTTTCCCTCCTCTGTATTAGCTGTTTGATAATGGTCTTGCAAAGACAGCAAATACAACTTTCAGAAAGATCAAGAAGCAGAAGCAAGCTGATGCATGGATTGAAAATCAAACACAAAGTGGTCTGAAAATTTGGGGTGAAATTGAATAGTGAGCATCAGAGATGCACCTGGGCTGCAATACCAAGGCAGCAGTCACGTTTTCCTAGCAAAATCACTCATAGCATGGACTCAAGACCCTCAGTCCCTCTGCTCTTAGTGGAGAGACACTGGTGCTTCAAGGGATGACCCAGAGGGAGGGGGGCTCCCGCCCTCTGGAGTTTGCCCTGAATCAGGGCTGCATCTCAGGTACCACTCACAAACAGGGAGGGGATCACAAAAATCAGTGTTCTAATGGCTAAAGTGTTCCTTAAATCCATAGATAACAGGAAATCTAGATGGGTTACACTGTCAGTAAGAATTTCTGCTTACTTTAACATCCATATGGAGGTCTCTCCCTCACCAGATTAAAGTCGTTTCAGAACAAGAGGTTTTGATTTTCTTCCATTGGCTTAAGATGCCTCCATCTGTGCACAGTGTAGGCTGGGAGCCCCAGGCAGATTCATTTTCTCTAAGAAAGAATCCTGCCAGCAAACCAGGGCTGGGGCCCCTCAGGACCCTCACAAGAGGAGATGGGCAGCAGGGCCTGCAACTACTGTCTCCTCATGGCTATTTGCATCCCCCACCCCCCACTGTCTCTTCTTCCCACCTGGAAAGCAACTTACCTGTACAAATGTGGGAATTATTTCTCGGAGAAGCTTCAGTGATGTTGCGACATTTTGTGATTCGGTGCTGGGTTTTAACTGTCTATTCAGAAAAAAAAAAAATTCTTTTTGAAGAAAATTACTTGTTTCACTTCTGCTTTTTTCAAAACGAAATGCATTTCTTTTCAGCTTTCTGTTTTGTTATTTCCTTGAAATTTACTTTCTAGTAAGTTAAATATGAATGACAATGCTCAAAGCAGAAAGAATAATGCATTTTAGGTCAAACCAAATATTTCATTTATCCTGAAATTATTTTTCTCAAACCTTTTGATTTCACCAGCCATTTCTGAAACGTTTCTCTTTCGATGCAACTCAAAATTATTTTTTCCTTTCATTTTCTTCTGAACTATCTGTGATTCAAAATATCCGTTATCTTCACTATCCTACTTCCAGGTAACTTGCATAGCCAGGACCTGCTTTCAGAGAAGATTTTTTCATTACTGGTAATTTTATGCAGAGATTCTTAACTTTCTGATAAAAGAAATGGAAATAGTTGAGATCCTTCATCTCAATAATGAGCTGAATGCCAGCAGGCAGAAGATGCTGCTTGTGGTAAGTTCTATAGAAAGGATGGTTCCAGCATGTTATCTAGAGCTGAGCCAGAAAGTAAAAGGACAGGAGAGGAGATGAGGCGTCTTTAGAAATGCATTCATTTCAGAGCTGGCTTCAAAGTATTTTCACTGTCAGTTAGAGAGTACTGAGAATTTGTTGTCCAGAAATCCTCAGGAGATGAATTTTAGACATTCAGACTCACGGCATTCCATGTGGATTTAGTGTTTTACTTATTTAAATTTTTCCATGAACTCAGTTCTTGTCACTGTGCAAGTCTGACACTCCAGGGCAAATCCCTCTAGCTATTTAAAAAATCTGGTAATCAAGGACACCACCGGTATCTTCCTCACACGGTTCCCTTCTCTCATAAAGTTCCTTCCTATAGGCCCCACCTCGAGCACACTACCCCAGGAGCTGGCTGTGTTCTCTGCTACTTCAAGGGGCCATTATTTTGTGCAGAGGAGCATGTGGAACATAAACTTTGGATGTCAGTGTGTATACCATAGGCACTGGGGCTCCTTGCCTGAGAGGACCAACACAGCACTCTTATTCTGGAATACAGCACACTTTAAAAAAAAAAAAAAAAAAGATGATGAGAAAGGCAATGGTAAAAAAAATTATTTTGCCAATACCCATTACACCTAAATATCTAATGTGAAAGAAGAAAAAAGGGATTGTTATCTGAAAGAATTTTACATCTGGAAGTGATTTTGAAAGCCAGCACATATGCCACAGACTTAAAAAGAAGCTAAAAAAAGTAGACAGATGGTCAGTCACCGAATTAGATGCAATCAGAATATGGAAAGATAATTTATCATATTCCCTCTTCTCAGCTTTTCATGTAGATACTGGACTTGGCAGGCTGTTAATCTGCTCTGATGAGTGCTTACAATAGAGCTGGGAGCTCTGAACACTGCCAGACCCAGCAGAACTTGTAGTTTCTGCAGGCTTAGTCCTAGCAGCCACTGCTCCTGAGGTGCTGAGTGCTTTGGCCTCACTTGGTCATTTGCACTCCCCTTCCTGTGCCCATGATTTCACACTGCAGTAAATCCAGCATCAGGGCTCCTAGGTCAAAATTGCTGCATCCACACAATGTAAAGTGCTGACTTTGCTAAACTTTTGCTGCTGAGTCAAGTTTTCATAGGTAATTTGTTGTACTGGCAGGGTTGGGGGGGGTTTATAGAAGATCTAGTATCCTCTGTTTGTGCCACTCGAGCTTTATGCTGGATCACCTGTCATCTCCTACAGCCAGCCTAGAGGCAGCACAAATCCCATGTCACACTCTTCCTGACTCCATGGGACTGGGACCGCGTGCCCTTGCCTGATCCACATTATCTTTGGCCTGGCATGTTCAACGCCAGATTACGACACCATGTTTTCCACTGCATGCGTATACCTCAAGACTGAGTGCCTTTCAGTAATGCATGAGCTGTTCTGGTTTTTCATTTCACTTCCCCAGAAGGTTTTAGAGCAAACCAGTTCATCCCAACAGCACAGGGGATGGAATGCAGTAACCAAAGCAGGATGTGGGGTTACTGTAACTGGAGCTGGGGAAAGCTTCCCTCTCTATTTCCCCTCCCCTTGGCCTTATTTTCATATCTCTGCTGTCCTAGATTGCCACATAACTTCACCCAAGTCAGAAGCCCAGTGAAATCCACCTTGCAGTGGCTCCTACAGCCTGCCCTGGCTCAACTGCCCTGCCTTGCTGAAGGGTGGAGCTGGGGCCAAGGCCTGCCGTGCTGCCGGGGTTTGGCAACTGTACGCAAGCCATGAGCAATAAGGGTGCAGTTAGACAAGACAGCCTACCCACTCCAACAGCTCCTTGTTTCCAAAGGAGAGAGACCTGCCCCTTGCTTCCCCAATCCCTGCCCTTCCCCAGCCTACAATCCCTTCCATGCTGGCTATCTGACCCTTTAGTGAACGGACCCAGTTCCCTGCTACAGACCCAGCAGTGATTCACTTTTTCTTTGTAGAGTTAGTTTTCTGCTATCTTAACGAAGTAACTTGGCTCAGAGAAGGGTCAGAGAAGCACCAGCGCCCAGCCAAGCAACATGGCAGTAGCAAATACTTGAGAGACTGGGAAAGAAGGGAGCGGTGGGACGGGCGCAGCAGCACCTTCCTCAACAGATGTAGCCTGTGCTGTCTAACCACACTTCCACCGTGCTCCACCAGCAATACTATTTCCTAAAATCACTATGTCAGAAATACCAAGGGCTCTCACGCTAAGGTAAGTATGGGCTAAGAAACCTTAAGCCAGGATGTAACCCTGGATCTGTGAAAGGTGAGAGAAACACAAGTTTGTGATCATTTGTCTGTGCTTGTCCCCGTCCTGGGACCTGTGCCGCTGGCAAAGGAACCACGTTAATGTTTAACCAGCATGTTTTTCCAAATGGCAGGATAGAAATTTTCAATGCACTGTAACCACTCAAGATATTACTTCTCTCTGCCAGTGGGGCCCTCCGATAGGAGCCCATTACGGTCCCTATCGCTCTGTCTGACCCTGGTCTGAAGCTGTCTATCTCACTGGAAATCCAGGAAGGACAGATTTCATCCTGCCATGTTGTGACACTTCACTACTTCGTTTCCTTCTCAGTGAGATTTAAGCTGTCAGAGATTTCTTAATTTCCATGGTGATGCAAGAGCCCGTGCTGTAGATCTACAGCCACACGCTGGGAGACAGGTTTTTGTGAGATTATTTCTGGCTCTTCAGTTTCCGCAAATGAGCTGGAGAATCTGGCAGCCGCTTGTGATATACCCTGGCGAAGAGGACAATAACACAACTGCCCTTCAAAACAACAACAAGCCCTTACGGCACTGCCRAGTTTTCCAGAGGTGCTTCGACAGAGTTTTATCCCTCTTTAGAGCACCCTCAGCTTGGCCTGAACGCAGGGGCCGGTGCTGGTGAGGGGGCGGGCAAGGCCTCCAGGGTCGCCGTGGCAGGCCGGGCCGGACCCGCAGGCCTCTGCTGCTGGGCTGCTGGGTGGGCTGGATTTCGGCTGGCCATGGGGCCCGCAGGCTCCTTCGCCGACACACCACCACCACCAAGGGCCGGGTGCCGCAGGCTGACCCCCTGCCAATCTGTGGGACTCGCTTTGAATGAAAATGGGTCCCCCTTCCCCTGCCCCCTTCCTCTCTGCAAGGAAGCTGGCTTGAGGGGGGAGTTGCCCTCCTCCCTGGTCTTCACTCAAAACTGCAGTTGGGGAAGTATCTCCCCCAAACTTTCCTCCGAGGGTTAGTTAATATTTTGCTCCCATTTTAGCAAACTTTTGGCAGATCCCTGCCTTCTTTCCTGCAAAACTGCCCTGAGAGACCCAGGCGTTTTCCTCTTCAGTTACAGGCATGCCAATGCCCCTACAATTTCTGGTGCCAGGTGAACGTACACCTCACAGCCATGAAATGACAAAGGCAATTATTGCAGATGTTAAAAAAGACCAAAGCACTCCTCCTTGAGCTTATTTCAGAGGATGCCTGCCCCAGTGCGGAGTTACCTCCACTGAAGCAGGCCATACCCTGTGCAAGCAGGCAGGCCTTGGGGCTCCCTGTGTATTGGGTTTGCTTGGAAAGGTTTTCGTAGCAGAGCGGCTACAGGGGTGGCTTCCGTGAGAAGCTGCTAGAAGCTTCCCGTATGTCCGATGGAGCCAATGCCAGCCGGCTCCAAGACCGACCTGCCACTGGCCAAGGCTGAGCCCATCAGCAACGGTGGTAATGCCTCTGTGATAACATATTTAAGATGGGGAAAAAAAACCTGTGCAACTGTAGCAGAAGAGAGGAGTGAGACTATGCAAGAGAAACAACCCTGCAGACACCAAGGTCAGTGAAGAAGGACGGGGAGGAGGTGGTCCAGGCACTGGAGCAGAGATTCCCCTGCAGCCCATGGTGAAGACCATGGTGAGGCAGGCTGTCCCCCTGCAGCCCATGGAGGTTAACGGTGGAGCAGATATCCACCTGCAGCCCGTGGAGGACCCCACACCAGAGCAGGTGGATGCCTGAAGGAGGCTGTGGCCCCGTAGGAAGCCCGTGCTGGAGCAGGCTCCTGGCAGGACCTGTGGACCCGTGGAGAAAGGAGCCTACGCTGGAGCAGGTTGGCTGGCAGGACTTGTGACCCCATGGGGGACCCACGCTGGAGCAGTCTGCTCCTGAAGGACTGCAGCCCGTGGAAGGGACCCATGCTGGAGTAGTTTGTGAAGAACTGCAGCCTGTGGGAAGGGCTCACGTTGGAGAAGTTCGTGGAGGACTGTCTCCCGTGGGAGGGACTCCACACTGGAGCAGGGGAAGAGCGTGAGGAGTCCTCCCCCTGAGGAGGAAGGAGTGGCAGAGGCAACGTGTGATGAACTGACTGCAACCCCCATTCCCCATCCCCCTGCACCGCTCAGCGGGGAGGAGGTAGAGAAAATCGGGAGTGAAGTTGTGCCCGGGAAGAAGGGAATAGCGGGGGGAAGGTGTTTTAAGATTCGTTTTTATTTCTCATTATCCTACTCTGATTTGATTGGTAATAAACTAAATTAATATTCCCCAAGTCGAGTCTGTTTTGCCCATGACGGTAATTGCTGAATGATCTCTCCCTGTCCTTATCTCGACCCACAAGCCCTTTCATTATATTTTCTCTCCCCTGTCCAGTTGAGGATGGGGAGTCATAGAGCGGCTTTGGTGGCTACCTGGCATCCAGCCAGGGTCAACCCACCACACCCTGTAGCAACTTCCATCTACAGGTGACAATGTGATGGAGCCCCAGCCCAAAGGAAAGACACACCCCCATTCCCCATGTCAGCTATATACCATTTTAGACAACCTCAGAAAACCTTGCTAATAATTTGAGACCCAAACGTCGCATCAAATTTTTCATTTCTACTGCAATATGAGTCTCAGAAGATAACCATTCACATTCCTGGTGCTGCAGGACATAACTTGCCAGTAGAGACTACCTGCTCCAGCCCAGCCTCCTGCCAATGGGCCAGGGACCTTTGCTAGCACACCTTCTCCTAGTCATGTAACAAGGTGGCTCCTAGCGTGGCAAATTACTTTTGAAACTGTCAAAAGAGAACTAGGAAAGCTTATCAAACCTGCTTCCTACTTGGAGCAAGGCACACAGTTCGATTTACTTGAGTATTGTTCTCCCCAAGACACTGCATGCTCTGTGAAGCCTCCTCCAGATAAAAATAGATTGGAAAGATAGGAAATGCTTGGAGCGGTCCTAATCATCAGGACGAAAGCCAGGAGAAACAGATTGTCCTCTGTCTACTATTAACATAATTAAGGAGAAGTTTGGCTCGGATCAGCTTTGGTTCCAGTTCCCCCCACCTGGCAAACTTCATAGCTAGATCTCCTTTTCTTCAGCGATCTCGTTGCAGAGCAGCTGGGACACTTCAGTCCTGTGCCAAGAATACAGATATTGGCATTGACACTTCTGGTAGAGTAGCAAACACAACTTTATGGGTCTTAACAATGCTGCCTAATCAATTTGAGTAGTGAAGACCTAAGTTTTAGAGATAGGCTTGATACCTCTGCCACTTTTTCTTGTCCTGCTAGCAAGCTTCAGTGCCATGTATTGGCCTCATCTCTAGTTTTTCCCCCATCCTATACTGAGATTGCAAAATTAAATTATAAATTCTGACACTTTTTGTTGCTTTATGCAAGGACTTGATATCAGCCTTCTAGCCCAATCGATCTTTTTTTTGTCAAAGCAGGACAACCAAAAGAAAGGAAAGAGTAACAGCCGGCAACAGGTACCAAGCACCTCTGCTAAATACCCCCAGATTTGCAGAAGAGGATTATTGTATCCTGAGCTGCATAGAGAACAGCGCTGCATGGGCATATACCAGTTCCTACAGGCCTGGTTGCCACTCTTTTACTCATCAATTCCCAGCACTTTATATGGGTGAATTTTGGTGCACGTGAAAGCAGCTACCTTGGCCAATTCAGTGTTTGCGAAACATGTTGGCGTCGTCACAAGGGCACCTGGGAAGGGCTACGAACAGCTTTGCCAGCTTTCTGTCAACACAGGAGGGCCACAGAAAAGGCTGTGTGGCTTTTACTACACATCTTGCATAGACACGTTCACACAGCAAACATGGCAAGAAAGATGGATCACCCCTTGAAACAGTTTCCCACAGCTGAAACATTACAGCCAGTCAACAGAGCAGCGTCAAGGGGCCCTGCCACCTCAGCTTCACGTTCACAAATATTTTAACTTAGGTCTGGGGCTGGCCCTTTACACCCACAACCAGGGTGAGATGGGGAAAACACCRCAGAAAGTTGTGGACTTTTAAAATCAAAACACTCCAAGTCCTCTGCACCGGGGGCACTTTTTAAACACAGCCAACCAAAACACAGCCAGAAAAAAATCCAGCTCCTGTCAGCGCTTGTCCCACAGAGGTGAGACCTCCTGTTTTGATCCAACTTCAGCTGCCATCTGCCACTTTTCCTCCTCGACCCTCTTCTCCACCTGGAGCCATCTGGGCAGACAGCCCCCTGGGCCAGCACAGCTGGGCAGGGGGGAGGACGTGTGAGGAGCCAAGTTCAGTGCTCCAGACTTTGCTGCTGGAAGCTTTTCCACCTGCCCGAAGGTGCTCTGAGCCACCATCTGCTCCAGGCTGAACAAAAAGGGAATTACAACTGAAACAGCTACCCAAGGATACAGCTAAATGTAACTGTGGCGCCTTTTGCCTAYTTGGCTGCCTGGCTCCTTGTGACGGTCCATGGCACAAACCCAAACCTGACTCAGAGCTGCTCCAAGGAAGACTGGGACTTTGTTAGTCTATGAAAAGGAAAAAGCAGTTGGGCCCTGGAAGTTTTGCAAATGGGTAGCTGGCCTCTGAAACGGAGATGGGAAGCACTCACCTTGCTGTCAAATGGGGTGGGGGGGGAGGGGTGGGAAAGTGATTGCCTTTATCCCTCCCCTTGGGCACACAGCAAAGTGAAATGTCATCTAACCACCTGCAGAACTTTTAGTTAAACAACTTCTRATAAAAATTTAAAAGCTTGCTGCTTTCTGCTGAGAAGACTGTCTTCTGTGGCTGCAGCTGCCTGACTCCAAGGAAAAGGTGTGTGGTTGGTACTGACACCGATTGCTGTGCTGTTTGCTGCAGAGAAGAGGCGGTTGCCATCCCACAAAGGGAAAGCTGAAATCTTAATGCTGTCAATAAGAAACTGGAGGAAGGAATTATTTTACCACACATGATGAGTGGCAAAATGAGAAGGAAGTTGCAACCTTCAGCTCTGAAGCTGAATCCCAGCTTTATTGCTAACACTAAGCAGACCGGCATGCAGGCGTTTCTGGCCAATGACTGAGTCACTTCAGAAGTCACAGATTTGCTGGTGCATGCCCATAGCAAACATCCACGATCTGAGGGTGACTACTGGTCCATGTATCAAACAGTAAATGAGGACCTACTTAATCCAGTTGTGTCATACTAAGATTGCTAGCTAATTAAAAATGGAAGCTTAACCCCAGATCTGCAGTGATAATGTCAGATGAGGATATTGCTGGCATTAGATTGCTTCGTTCTCAGCATCCCATCCCTTCCAGATGGGAATTATTTGTACTTGGATATGCACAAAGTCTTTAATTAGTGTGCTCGGAGATTCATAGATGAAAAGATCTACACAAGGCAAAAATAGTAACAATTATTATTCCTATGGTGATCTTTCCCATTACTAACTGTTTAAAAATAGGTATAATATGCTAAATATGGGTACTTATTACTTCCTTTGTTTAACTCTTTATTATTTTAATTCTTTGCAATGTTTTTTGTTTTACTTCTTTTGCTTTAGCTCCTCGATATCCTCATCGTGAGCTAGACCCTGTTGGGCTAAGTGACACACAGAAAAGGAGGAGATAGTCACTGCCCCAGACCTTTACTGCTTGATTGCAGTACAAGAGATGAGATAGATTGAGATCAAGCGCTGAGACAAAACCAGTCAGTGCAATTTGCAATAGCGTCATTGGCCCACCGTGCCTGCTGGTGGGTACCTGCGAGGCTAGGTGGCATGGCAAAGAAGGGTTTTAAGGAGGGATTGTAAGGAGGATCAGGAGGTTGCTTTGATAATGCCTGTGGAGAATGGCTTTCTCAGTGAAAGGGGAAAAGTCTCAGTGCTCCTCTTCAAGGTGCTTCATAAGCAGGGCCACTCAGGCAGGGGCTACAGCCACCCTGGCTTGTTTATCACATTCATTGCTGCTGCAGAGGGTCACATTTGCGATGCAGAAGAGACACACATGCCTTGTGAAATGCTGTTTAGTTACCCTTTGCATAGAAAAAAATCATAGAAACTGAGAGGTGTTGTTTCCAGTGTTCCTCAACATTTTTAGTCAAAGGATCACAGAAGATTGTTTGTACAGCAGTGCCACAAAGATTTGCATTTCCAACCACAAAAAAGGGCCAAAGTCTGAAGGTTTGTCTCTTACCGCTACTTCTTTTTGTTGTTTTTTGTTGATACAGGTGAGTAGCTGCATGGGCAATTGTTACAAATATTATTCTGCAGTCTTTTCCTGGATCACCTTCTCATGTTTCACGGAGCCGATCACAGATGGGGGAATGCTGATTTTACCTATCCTTGTGCCTGGAAGTGGGGTCAACTGTACTTCAAATACTGGTTTAGATGTTACCCAGATACGAGCCTGAGCAGCTAGCAGCCAGCCTGGGCTACTGCCAACAGTGACAGAGCAAGAAGATGGCGAAGGGCAGGAAAATGATGAGTTCTGACTAGCTCTGCTTAATCGAACTACAGCTGATGGCACCTCCACAAGCAAGTGGCATGGYAACAGGCCGAGACAGAAGTCTTTGCAGAAGAGACAGGATTTTCACACAGAAAGGTGTTTATGCAGTGATCGTTCAAACCGATTCCCACTCATGGTAGTTTTCTGTTCCGTGTAATTGTGCAGCAGGGAAATACATCTCAGGTTATTTACTGCCTTGTATTAAAAAGAATAGGATTAAGGTTACAGAAGTTAGGAGGTACTATTTCAAAACAAGTCACTACCAGTGCAAAAAGGAAATGTAATGAAACATGTTAGAGGCTTCATAAGTTTTCTTAAAAGATCAATGCGTTTTTGGCCACATTTTCTGTGTGAAGAAAATGGTGAGACATCACCACTTTTTTATTTTGCTAATTTTCACATTGCGTATGTCCTAAATTGAAAACACTAATTCCTTCTAAAGAACTTCATATTCTTTCCATAGTACATCCTGTGACTCAGAGATAGAAAATCTGTTGCTAAACCTTGCTGTCTATGCTACCTGCCAGTATACTGGAAATGAGTAACCCTCAAACGTCCTTAAAGAGGAAAAAGGCCCCTCCTTGCCTAAGAATGGAAAGTTCGATAATGAACAAACATTATTTAACAGACTTAGCTTATTCATAAGAAAAGAAAAAAAGGGCACCCCAAGAGAGATACAACTAATACTAAGGACATTGGCTTCTTGAAAGTCAGGCTGGCACACCAGACTGGCACTAGACAAATGCTCTGCATGTGAAGCTGATGTAAGGTAAGGAACTCCCACAACATTTCAAAGCTACAATAGTACTCATATATTAATATTACTAACCAGACACAAAGAGAAAATATTCCTCTCCCTTTTTAAAATGTTTGTACTTTTTAGAGATTCCAGCACTGACAAAGGCAAAAATCCATCACTTCCAGTGAAGGTGAAGACCTTTGACAAGAAGTAACAGATCACTTCCCCTTTGCTGGAGAGCACAGCTGACAGTTGTCTTCCTAAGGGTGGGTTCTCCTTGTAGGCACACACAGCTATGATGCCATTATCAAAGGCATTTTAACCTGTGGCTTTTAATTGCTTTTAAATAACCCTGTTTGTTTTAGTGTAACACTATCCTCCCAACCAGCTGTTAGGCCAAGTGCCCATTTTGTCTACCTGTCTCGCCCTGTATAGTCAAGTCTGTCCCTTGAAGTCCACGTCTCTTGTCAGCTCAGCACCTCTTAGTTTCTCATCCTTGTCTGTGTCCTCAGCACAGTCTAAATGAATGTAGTAAATGCTGCAGGAAAATAGGATGTGTAGCAGGTCATTACTGGCAGAACAAGCACTCAGGATTTTTTTGGTGGGACAAGAATTACAACCAAACCCCGCTTCCCCTACATCGTACACATGGTTAATATCAAAGGACTTAGAATAACACGTTAAACATTTTGTTTGCTTGTGTATAATACATATCAGTCATCTTCAGGCATGTTTCTGGAGCAGATTGGGCTGCAATGCCAATGCATGAAGGAAGACACCCTTTGGAGGGAAAGGGAGCCTATCAGCAAAGTGAATAAAGACAGACAAAGCAGGACTGAGAATTCAAATGCACAGCTGATCAGCCTGCTCAGTGGTAGGTAAAGAGGCTGGGGGGTGAGGAGCTTGGCAGGAGCCTGGACTAGCCAGTACTGAAGATCAAAGCGCAGTATTTCCCTTGATGCAGGTCAGCATAAGGCCTTGCTATCTGGCCCTGAACTACTGATAAAGAACAGTTGAGCCATGTTTTAATATGGACTTAACTGGCATGCTGCTACTAGGGCTAAACCATAAAACTGTATTTCTTGCTGGAATGAATGCTAACCCTCACTGGCTGAACAAAACAGACTTTCTTCTTCCTGAAGGAAACTCCCAGCACTTTTCCACCCACAGAGCCTAATCCTTAAGATTGGCATACCTCCTGCGAAAGGAGTTGTCAAGTACATGACACATTTGAGTAGTGCTTCACCTCTTTAGGGAATGTGCTTGCAGAGAAAGACAGGCCCAGTGAAGCCACCTAGAAGAGGCTATTCTTTGGAAGAAAAGCTAATGATGTATTGCAGTGGTAAGGAACAGTGTTGCAGACGTGTAATATAAAATATGGTGCATCCTGCAAAAATAACTCTGAGTCCCTGAAATAACTCAGAGCACCAGGCTGTACTGCCAGTAATTCATCACCCATCACATTTGTTAACAGGCAGATGACAGACCCTGAAACTACACACACACACACACACAGACTTTCATCAGTCGTAATGCTATAGGCATGGACAGGTTACATGTGGGTGATAGGAAATGATGCTGGGGAGGGTGGAATCAAATGAAAATGCAGAGATGCTTCAAAACATAAATCTCCTTTCACGTCTTCAGAGAAATACAAGATTTATTTCTGAATATAGAGGGGTGGATGCGTCTTGCTCAAGTACAGCTTCCTAAGAGCTCGATGATCTGATCCAAAAATGGTTGCTTAGGCTTCCTGTACGGAGGTGGGTGTCTGAAACAAGACAGATGAAACGTCTTCTGGAGATGCCTACATGCGGCTGTTGTTCCCTGACCACAGAAGGCATCCAGGCCCTGGGCTGGGAGGACACATCTAGCGTTCAGATGGCCATAGTCAGACGGGGGATCCCACAAAGAACAATTAATTGTTGTGGCGTGTGCAGTGCTCAGAGCAGGGCACCATGCCCCAGCTTCTCTTCTTTTAGGCAAATAGTCCTATGACTGCAAGAAATTCATCAAGAGCTCCCCCGACTCCAGAAGCAGGATTTGGTGGGAACTGGGTATTACTGCTCCAGAGAGAGACTGGCATCCAGCTAATCCCCCTGTGAGGTGGCAGCTCCCAGCTGCCACCGAGTTCAAGAAACACATATTTCAACACACAGGCTTTGAGCAGCTGACCCAACCACAAACATCTCCTACTCTGGGAGGTAAACAGAGGGGAGGCTTCTTGGGGCGGCACAGGGCAAACCTTCATCTGTGGAAAAACGATGGGAGAGACACCATGTGAAAAAGACTCATATGGGAATGGCGCTCTCCTTCACGTTTCTGCTGTCGGCCCGGGCTTTTCTGCTTTCCCAGTGCTAGTCGATGTGGAATGAATCGCTACAGCAGCTTGATGAAGCAACAAGCTGTGAACACATTTTCTTGTGTTATCTAACGGTGATATACTGAGGATGTGGTTAATTAGGGAATCATCCTCACCCTGGCAGACTTTCTCAAATGGAAATGGGTTTTGCGGTTTGCTGACTGCTAGGGTGAAGCTGCTGAGTGGATAGCCACAGAAGCATTTAAATGTACGTACTCCCCTGCAGGTCACCTGTTATGCAGCAATAGCCACAAATATGTAAAAAATGTGAAAAATGCAAAAGATAAAAAAAATCCAAGCCTTTTTTTTTTCCTTTATGAGGGTTTGGAGACTGTGTGCTGTTAACTCCTCTGACACCATAATGAAGCCATAGATACTCATGTCAAAGAGCTATGGATGGAGGATGAAAAGTAATTTGCTGCCAAAGGTGGCAACAAACCCACATGCCATCTGAGTGTAAGCCATTTTTGTAACCATATACAGCTATGGCTGTACCCTTGTTTCTGACTCTGGAAGACTATTTTCTCCCTGTTCATCTTTGCAGGAAGGGGATTTTTGCATTTGTTTGTTTTGCCTTTTCCAGTGCATTTGGAGCTCTAGATCACAAATGTATTTGTATGGGGAAAAAAGGGAACACAGTTTAAAAAAACATAACTAAACCGAATTATTGTAGATACAGTTGATAGCTCTGGCCAGAAAAATACCTTGGTTTCAATTGTTTATAACTTTGAACAGATGGTCTGAAATTTTCCATTCTCTGACTTCAGTTTGATTTAATCAGGGGCTTTGGGCAGGAGGGAAGGGCGTTTCTTTTCATGTCAGCTGTGGGAGATCAGGCACTACAGAATAACAACAAGGGATAAAGTATTGTTTTTCACGTTAAAAAATATGTAAAGGTTGCAAGGTCACCATCCTCAGGAGGAAAGAATTGCAATTTGGCATGAAATGTGCTTTTTCCTATTTCCAGGTTACAAATGTCTGAAAAAATGTATGTTGCATACGCTCAGCAAAGACATGCTAGCAACCTTTACCTTTATTTTCTGGAAACATGGTCCAGCTTAGAGCTGAGTAGGCCCTTCTCTATAAATGCAGTTCCTTCACTCTCTTGACCATCCTGGGTACAGGCAGAGGAACTGAGACTAGGAAGCCTTTCTCTTCTGTGTTTTCAGTCCCAGAAAGAATTTAAGAACCCTTCCCACCAGGCTTACCTTGGGTTACTGGCTTTGATTTGAGAAAGTGCCAAATAATGCCAAGTGCTCCCAAATGCTGGGTCCATAACTTCTCAGGTAGGACATCCAAAATAATTAACACACACAACATGGACACTTCTGACATGGGTCTTAGCTCCTGTGGAGATGATGCCACCCTCATGGCTTGCATAAGCCATCAGATGGTTGTTGATGTAAGCCATGTAGAAAGTCTTCTGAGAAAATAATTTTCTCCTCTGAACATGACTTGAGAGATGTTCAACAAACAGGGCTTGAGACCCTATAAGGAAAAAAACGAATTATTGCATAGCTGACAGTGAGTGTTACCCGTGCAGGGACTGTCTGCTATCCACTTGCACTGAAAGGGAGTCCTGCAGAAAAAAGTGTTATATGTGTAAGACACATTTGCCATCCAGCCCTGATTATATTTTCCTCCTTCACCAAACTACCCTGGTCAGAGACAGACAAGTTTGATCCCTGGCATGGTACCTTGCACAGCTAGACTAGTGTGTTTGTGTCATGGTTTAACCCCAGCCGGCAACTCAGCACCACCCAGCCGCTCGCTCACTCCCCCCKGGTGGGATGGGGGAGAGAATCAGAAGAGTAGAAGTGAGAAAACTCATGGGTTGAGATAAAGACAGTTTAATAAGTAAAGCAAAAGCCGTGCACGCAAGCAAAGCAAACCAAGGAGTTCATTCCCTACTTCCCATCGGCAGGCAGGTGTTCAGCCATCTCCAGGAAAGCAGGGCTCCATCACATGTAACCATTACTTGGGAAGACAAACGCCAGCACTCTGAATGTCCCCCCCTTCCTTCTTCTTCCCTCAGCTTTATGACGTCATATGGTATGGAATATCCCTTTGGTCAGTTGGGGTCAGCTGTCCCGGCTGTGTCCCCTCCCAACTTTTTGGGGTGGTGGGGTGGGGTGAGAAGCAGAAAAGGCCTTGACTCTGTGTAAGCACTGCTCAGCAGTAACGAAAACATCCCTGTGTTATCAACACTGTTTCCAGCACAAATCCAAAACATAGCCCCATACTAGCTACTATAAAGAAAATTAACTCTATCCCAGCCAAACCAGCACAGTTTGCCACTCAGAAAGAAAAATATCCAAGGGAACTCAGATGGATTTTGGCCCAATATCCAAAATATTGGACTGGGAAGTCGTGATGAAATTTTCAAAGGGCCAAAGTACCTTTGGCTTTGGTAGTTTTAGGTTATGGCCTTAGGGGGTGTCAACCTCATTTACAACACTGCTCTGGTGTGATCCCTTACCTGTTTCTGCCTTCTCTGCAGCAGGAGCTGGCATGACTGTCCCAGTGGTGACCCTTGGGAGTGCTGGTTAAAAGACAACCAGACACCTTACATGATGAAGATGAAACTCACCCTCTTGACATACGCCTGTCTAACAGCAGTGGTGAATTCCCGCTGATTCAAGTGCCTACCACTACAGCAGGGAAGGAGCCTAAATTTATGAGTGAAGAGATACAAGCACTTGTCCCAACAAAAAAACACATTAAAGCAACAACACTAGCTATTTAGTAATAATTGTGCTGCGATGGCTGGAATGCAACTTAAAGATCTAGCTAAAATCTACCAGGGAGTTGCATTGTAAAACAAAGTTGTCAACATATATGTGGTTGAAATAAGAGTAAATACATTGCCTCCTTTACCTCCATAATAAATGTTGCCCCTCTATATTCTGATGGCATATAATACGTTTTTGTTAAGACATAGTTGTGCCTCATTTTTTTAATATCCAATCAATGAGAAAGCTTTCTGTTTTATTAATGAACTTTAATTCCAGCAAGTTTGTTGTGTGAGTAAACACACAAGAAGAGGAGGACAGGATCCACAAAAATACACATCATTCACATGGCCAGGGGAGCACGTGTCCCCCCCCGGGTAAGCTGGTATTTCATTCTACATGAATTTTCATTCTCTGTGGCCATCAGCTCATTTAAGTAAGTGCCAGCCTGCTTGGTGGGGAAAGCATGGAGCCCTCTCAGGAATATGGGCTTGATCTGAAGCTCGGGAAAAAATCACCACATTACCACTGTTTTCAACAGTGCCTGTGCAGAAATGAATACCAGAAAATGGTCTCATTCACCTCCCAGTACTGCAAACTCTTAACTCCCCAAAGCAGCAATAGGCTGTTTGCTTCTCTTTTGTATACAGTTGCAAAGACTGAAGCATCTTTAACATGTGTTCATTTTTTTGAAACTGCCCGTGGCACTTGTGGCAATGGACTGGAATGATTGCAGAGATGTGCAGAGGAACCAGCTCCTTGGACGAAAGCCAGCCAACTTGCGTCCTCTCCAGTTACTGGATAGCAAGTATCAGGGAAATGATGTAGTTCCTAAGAACTGCTGAGGTCAACAGCTGAAATCTGTTGTTTGTTGGGTTTTTAAATATTTCCCTCCAGGCCACAGACAAAAGTTGCCAAGATAGGTAGATTGAAGCGCATTTTAAGAGAACAGCACGTTGGGTACTAAAAGCCCAGCTCCGCAGGTGGAAGAGGCCCTCCGTGCGGCGTGGCAGCAAGGGGGAAGAGCAGGAAGGGAAGGAACGGCTGGACTCGGTGCAGGCATTCCTGCCAGAGCGCGATGGGCAGGAGCAAGGACTGTATGACCAAGGCAGGAGTCGTTCTGCATCAAAGCCACAGGTTGCCAGTACCACAGGGACAGGTTTCCAATTTCTTTCTATGCATAGCCAAAATCTCTCAGGAACTCCTTCAAGATTTCATCCCCAAATCTATGAAGTATGATCACTGGTGATTTCACGGGATTTCCAGCATTGACAGGGAAAATGACACCAAAAAGTTTTTTGGAAAGTCAGTGTTACTAAACCAGGATTTAAACACAAGGCAGAAAAGTAATTCAAATGCAAACACTGTCTCCTTGGCTAATCCTACTCAGAAATCTTTTCTTAGTATGAGATAAAAATGCATATTAAATCCTCTCCTGTTTAGAGCAAAGCCATTTTAGAAGCTGTTGTTGTATAGACTACATCCAAACAGCACTTAATATATGGCAGAAGCTTTATTATGTATCTGTTAGCTTAATTTAACATCAAAGTGAAAAGACACTCAAGGGTCACAGAGCAGCCAGTGTTGTTTCTAGTCACAGGAGGCAGCTTTCTCATCTGCAGACCCTGAAGTTCTCTCTCCTCTTTCTTGAGCAAGATCATCTGTGGGCAAACCAGGGCCTGAAGAGTCACCATTAAAATCAGATGGCAGCTTGGTTCCTATCCTCACTGCGAATCACATCAAACCTTGACGCCTCACTTTTCTTGCCAATAGCACTTTAGGGTGGTAGGACAAACCTGTGTGGGTTCATCGATTACCAGTCAAGGAAAAAATTCTGTAATCGGTTAGTCCAAACTCCTACAAAACACAAGCTCTAGGAGTGTCCTGAAAGAGTTTCGATTTGAGTCAAAGTTACTCCTTCAAACAAGAATTCATGCAGGGAGTCTTTTGGCTTAATGCTGTGTATGTTTGGAAAGAGGTGAGATTTTTTAACCATAACAGCTTGCTATGAGACAAAAAAACAGGTTGAAGGAAGACTTGCTTTTAAATATGTCACTGGCAATAAAAGCATTCACATTTGTGCCAGTAAATTTAGCATCCAAAATGAAGCTTTAATGCTACCTCTATTTTTTTTCATGCTGAACTCGCATGGTCTCTATTTTGAACAAAAAAAAGGAGAAAACACTTTGAGAAACTAACTTTCAATGTTAATGTGCTTTAATTTTTAACTGAGATATACTGTCTCCTCTCCTCTCCTCTCCTCTCCTCTCCTCTCCTCTCTTCTCCTCTCCTCTCCTCCCCCCAGTATGTTTTTACCACTCTCATTAGAGTGGAATGTGAATGCCTTCTAACCATGCATTAAATGATGCCTCTAGGAGCTGTCATACCTGGTTTGCTCTCTTCCCTTATCATCTCCCCAGGGTGAGATGGGTATCTATCTGTCTGCAATGTTTTGGTAGAGGTTTTTTTTAGATATACATGCTGTTCTCTGTTTATATTAGATTAGACAGATTGAAGAAGTACACTTGATACTCACAGTGGATGACAACACATTTGTGTAATTCCAAATGTCATCTTAGTTGTTTGCTCTATTTATTTCAACACTTGTTTTTCACATTTTTTGTGGCTTTAACCCGCTTGCCCCTAACACAAGCTGCTTCATTCTTCTTTTCCAGAGTCCTGTATGAACTACTTTTGTAATGATATATTAAAAAATTGCTTGCCCTCTGCAGTGCATTCCTGTCCCAATCACAAGTCAGTGTCCCCCTTGCAATTGTGGGTGGGTTTTTTTGTTGAAAGTTACTTTTTAACATACGTTATTTCTCTGACCTGGCTTATACTACCCATATGCAAACAGTTGCATCAGCACAACTTAGAGGGACAGGGTGAGCAGCTGGGCTGGGGGATGAAGTGGGAAATTCTTCAGCTGCTTTCATTGCCAAAGCAAACACGTTGTGTACCTACACCACCAGCACATGGTGACCAGGCTTTAAAAAAAAAAAGAAAAAAGGAACAAACAAAACCCCCACAATACAGGAGATGCATCACACACAGTAGAGCATGTGGTAGAGGACAACTACCCTGAGTCTGGTCCTGCGATGAGGTTTCTGCATGATGAGCCCCTTGCATGAGCTTCTGTGTCAGGAGAACATTTGCTGCACTGGGGTATGTGGCAAAAAGAGTGTGTTTCCCGCACCTAGTCATTTGGTGTGAGGTGACATGAAAGGGGGACGTTCCCTGTGTTGTGTTGTTCCCTATAATCAATTGTAGGCTCAGAGTCCAGGCCCCTAATTCCCAGATCTGAAAGGAGGCAGAGGGAAAAATCTCACGTTCTTGATGAACAGCATGAGGTCCAATTTCTTGTCCCATGAGCTCCTTCTAAAATCTCACATATATAGTGTCAGAAAAAATGTCCTGGGAACACTGGCACAGCGGTGGACA
The DNA here is from genome assembly GCA_035582835.1 of Phoebastria nigripes. Taxonomy (NCBI): domain Eukaryota; kingdom Metazoa; phylum Chordata; class Aves; order Procellariiformes; family Diomedeidae; genus Phoebastria; species Phoebastria nigripes. The sequence continues at coordinate 1,708,539 of JAYKAV010003066.1, forward strand.
TTGTGGAACTGTCTCAGCCAGACCAGGACAGCCAGTCCGTGTACTCCAGTGCAGCTATTCTAGTGTGGACTGCTTGCTACACCGAATTTATTCAGATGAGCTGTGCTGATATAAGCACTTTAACAAGAGTGCAGTTTCACCCATGCTTGGAGGCTGCGCTGCTTTGACTTAATCTTGTCTAATTGCACTGATGCAAAAACCATGTACAGGTGAGCCCTAAGATCCTCAAACCCCAGTGACTTGTTTTTGACTCACGGCCATGCTAAGAAAAGGCAAGACTGTGCTTGTTTAGTCAGCAGATGAAAGTTGTCATACTAGAAATACCATTATGGCAAGATTAGCAGTGTGTGGAACTTGTAATAATTAGTTACCATACCAGCACATAAATAAAAAGACAAATTGCTGACAAAAAGCTTTTATATATTTGTTGTAAATAAAAGTAAAGATGATGGGGGTTTTCAAAACAAGGAGGAGGTATGACAGTTTTTGTTTGACCTATGACACATCCCTTGGGATGAACATTTCTTCCCTCGGGAGGATTATGATAAAATTCCCATGGTGGGTAACTCTGGCTGTTTTATTAGAATTTAGCCAAACATCTGCAGGATATCAAACTTCAATGTATACAGATTAAATCAGTCCTGGAAAAAGTGTCAGCGCTCTCCTGCAAAGCATTAAAAAGGAGGCATTCTTTATGAGCTTAGCAAAAAAGCACGAAACATTGAACAAATTCTTGTAATTTAGGGAAGGGGCGTGTGTGTTATTTTTGTCTAAAAATTTTTTAAAAATTGACTCTGAAGAACAACAAATGCTCTTGGTAAGTGGCACAAGGACAGTCCTAGCTCCTGCTCAGGGTGGGTATTCAGCAGCCGGTGGGCATGGAGGGTACTTTGTCACACACACTGCGGTTTTACCTGGGTGCTGTGAGTGTGAGCTACCCAGGGCAGCGTGTTTGAAGCACACAGCCCTGTCCCGCGTGGCTTGCGGCCGGCCCCGGAGCACGGCCCCGTGCACCAGCGCTGGCCTGCAGAGCATCTGCTCCTCTCTCCCGCTGACAAACTTCATTTTAGCTTCCAGCCCAAGGACGCCAGAGAGGCCGTATTTTCTCCTTTGTTGTTCCTGCATAAATATTTCCTAAACCAGTATCTTGAAAAGTATTTCAGCCTCAACTGGCTGATCCGGCAGACATGCTGAGAGGCGCACATACACGAGGACACGGTGTAGGGGCACGGAGTGGACTCAAGACACAGCTGGTAAGCAACGTATACTCCCCCTCATGGCAAAAGTATGGCACATAACAACGCTTCTACCAGGACAAGAAAATCTGATGGCAAACGGGAACTTCAGTATCATGACCACACACGTACCACTCTTACAGCTAACCACACTGCCTGGGGAAAGTCTCAGATGGGACGGGCCCTTCGTCATAACCTATGCCTGGGCCCAACGCATTGCGTGTGCGTGCGGCAGGTCTGCTTTGCATGCATAATCCTCTATAGCCTAAAGACTGCAATCAGTGAGACGGGCTTTCTGCAAACTTGCATACGAGTTTCCAAATGACACACCCCAGAAAGACTATCAGTCATGTCTCCACAAGATTTACAGATGTTTTCTACACGGCCATAGCCTTCAAAGGTAGAGTCCCTGCGTTCCCAAAGGCACACAGGGCTGTATACAACCACAAGCAGAAATTGTAGGTGGGGGGGGGGAGGGGGTTCAGCTATTTTAAAAGTAAACAGACACCAGAATTACCTTCAATGAAACTGTATGTTTGAAGAGTTTGAGCACCATGTAGTAAATTTGGCTGGTACGAATATTATGTTGTAAAGACGCTGTAATTTTTATGAGTTTGCCATTATCCAGTCTGGCTCTAAGGAGTTAAATCAGAGGTGAGTTATTGGAGGGAAAAAAAAATTGGGAAAGGCAACGATGGCAAGGCAAGGTGGAGTTCAGCTGAAACCAGGAGTCCATTGCGAAACAGCAGGGATGCTGTGAGCTGGGGAATGCCCTGGTGAATGCCCGGCCGGTGAGAACCCAGATCTGGAGCTGGGACAAAAGAGGAGACCCAAACCTGAAAGGTGCTGGCCTGCCAAAGAAGCCAGGGTGTGTGTGTGGGGGGGGGTGGGTTGTAAAGGGAATTGTCAAAACAACCATAATAAAGGGTGACTCTGAACTCAAGAATGAGAGCAACCGAACCAAAAGTATCTTGCCAAAGCTTAATAGGAGAGACTAAAATTAATGGGGAAATGTATGCGTGGGCTTCACTCCATTCATCCCCTCTTCTGCACTCCACGTCCCTTCAGATGAATAAACAGTGTTTTATTTCAATGAATCTGTGTTTGGATCACTTTGGCTGGCAATCATCTCCCCTCCTTCCTTACACATTCGGGTCGGGTCTTGGCTGGATGCCTGCGTCCCCTTCACAGCCGGGGGAGGGAGGGCAGAGTTTCGGGGAGGAGGCAGCCCCCCATCCCCAAGGCCTGCCCCAAGAGCGCCCGAGCCGTCCCCTGGTGGTACCCGCCACTCTCCACCGACCGATGGAGGAGCCTGGACAACAGGCTCAGGCCAGGCAGCTAAAGCTGAACGAGATGTCATCTGCTCTCGGCATCAGCCAGACTCACTGAAGACAGAGGCTGCCGGGTGCCCAGAAGAGCTGGGCCTGTTGGATTAACACCCCTGGCAAGGGTGTGGGGAGGAGAGGCAGGAAAATTGCCCCAAACGCACAGATCTACACAGTGGGGCCCTCAAAGAGAAGCACCTGTGAAGAGTGGTGGTGTCCCTGCATGCACCTTCTTCTAGGGCTTCGGCTGGTTTTAGGAGAAAAAAGTGACCGTTTGGAAATACAMATTAAACCATAAGCCAGTAAATATGGGGGGTTTTCCTACCAGAGTGTTTTTCTGTGGTTTTGCATACACAAATAAATGCTACCTGAACCCCCTCTAAGTTCGGTGTTGCCTGCAGTGAAGTGGTTAAATTCATGCTCGTCATCATTGTTTAAATGTCTATGCCACCATAATCAAATATGTAAAACATTTCATGCTAACTTAGATTGGTGTATTAAAAAAACACCATAGTTTCCAAGCACAGATTAGACAGGCAGATGTGTTTAAAATAAAAATGTATTGCAATGTGAGGTAGGGGGAGTGTACAGTAGAATAATAAAAACAAGTAATATAAAGAAATGCAAGATTTATGATTCCTAAAAGATTGTCAAGATTCTTCCTTGACAAAATCAAGGTAATCAAATTCCTCACTGGTAATGCTTCCTTTCCTTGGGCCCAGCTCAGCTGCACCCAGAACGGGACCTGGGTATGTGTGCACCCATGAACGAACAGAGGAGGTGTTTTGAACTTCTCCTCCATGGAGATCCACATTCCTGAGAACCGGTTTATCGTGAGGACCCACAGATGTGCCAGCCTGACCGCTCCAGCCCACATCTCTCACATACTCCATTCATGCCTCGTATGCCTCCGGTGACTCAGGGCAGGTGGCAGAGACGATACCGTCAACCTCAACTGCTAATGTCAGAAATCATGTCCCACCAAAACCAATCTGAAAATACAAGGACTTTATGAACTCAGCTCGCCTGCAGKGTTTTGAACTCCTTATGCATCACATATGACAGCAAAACCAACAACTCTAACTGAACTGCTGAAGAAGTACGGCCACAGTGACATTTAAGAACCGCCAAACACATTAACAATTGTGTTTGGAGACCAGCGATTTCGCTCTGTGCTCCACCCAAGAAACTGGAACAGCACTATTTGCAGTCATGATTATTCTTAGCTAGGTTGCCATGGAACAAAGCCTGGTTAATCCTAATGGACTGATTCAGGAACAATCTCTCTTTCTAATCTTATTGCCTAATTTTTTATCACTCCCATTAGGTTAGTATTTATCCAAGATGTAAGAGCAGCAAGATTTTCAAGGAGTCGTCATTTCACTATGTTGAGTGGTAGCTGTTTGGTCCTCTTACCAAGAATAATAAAGGATGTTTTTGTTTCTCTTTGAAGCAGGCAGAGCGAAGAATTTTTCCTTCCAGAAGCAGATTAAATCTCCATTGAATTTTCCTTGAATTCATAGGATTCAGTACACATGAATTCATGTGTTCCTTTGAGCCTTGGAAACTACAAATATTCAGTCAGTGATACCTTCTCATTTGCCAGCCAAATGAACGTTTCAGAGAATGTGCATGTAGTAAGACAGATGAGCTGTTAAAAGAAGGTATTGGTTTTTGTTTTCCTGTTGCCAGCTTCACAGCCACCTTGCTTCTATCACCAAGCACTAGTCTGACCTCTTCTATTTACCGACAGCAATACGTAACATTAATTTCAAATACCCCACAACCCTCCTGGAAACTAGGCAAGAACTGGTATTTGTGCTAGCATCCCCCAGTGAATGCAGGCAGCCCAGCAGTACAGCAGGAGCCTGCGATAAATGGCCCCATGCTGCAAACAAGTTCATGGGGTAAAAGCTCAGGCTATGTCCAGTCACTCAGTTCCTCCAGGCTGTGTCATACAGCTGTATTGCGGGACTCTCAAGATAGCTATATCTCATATATCACGACATAGCTCTTAARAGCAAGGTGTGTGCACATACATGTGTATGCGTGCGTAAGTACCGTGGGGAGAGGCCTATTCTTCATGGGTTTTTCGATAATTAATATTGCAGGAATTAAATCATGGTCAGGTAGTGGGAAGGAGATACTGGGGAAAAGAATGCCATTCATGTTTGCAGTTTGCCTCATACAGAACACATACACAAAGACCTCCTTGAATAAATCCCTGGAAAAAATCATGCAAGACCTCCGCACAGAGCTAAGCTTGCAGTGATTAAAGCCACAGCAATATTTCCTTTAAAAGAAAAAGCACCATAAGGTCACTGCAGACACCACCACTCTGTTGTCTGCTAGAGATTATGGGGAACAACGCAATGTAATTTTGAGGTAGCTCCTCACTGGAATAAATTTCAGAAATATGTTAAAACCAGCACTGACAATAGAGGTATTCAAAGCGAACAAGCGTTTTGATGAAACAGATGGTAACCGTAATTAACTTTGGCATTTTCTCCCGTAAACCACATAGTTTTAACTCAATTAGTTGGCCTTTTTTTTTTTTAATTAAACAAACCCACTTGCATCTAATCAGCAACCAGTTTAAATCCAAACAATAAAATAGCCAGTTTTAAGAAATCTGGATAGGATACAGCCCAGGCCAACAGCCGTCAAAGGCTCTGGCAGCCCCAGCACAGGCAGCCCCGGCAGCAGCCTGGCCGGGGAGGCGCGGGTCTGCGGCACCGAGCTGCCCTCGCACCCCAGGAGCGCTCCCCTATGCTGGGATTGTATCTGTTTGTTTACATTAAGTGTAAAGAATGCATCCTGCAGCTGCCGCAAAACAACGTAAACTATGCTGTGCAAGCCAGCGGCAGTGGTTTAATTTTCTGTGTTATTTAGCAGCAGAACTGGAATCTTCACTTCAGCTATTTGGACATAAAGCAGAGTAGAGAAATTATTCCAGTTCTGTTGTAAATGCATAGGTATTTGAAGCCTTCCTTGCTGCTTCAAAAACACAATGAAGGCTACGCCAGCGGTCCCGCCTAAGATCATTTATCACACTTATTTTCTCAGTTTATCTTGCAGCAGGAGATCATTACTCAAAAGTAGTATTTGCTTCTGAGTGATGTGACCGTCTTTGGTGATCATTTTTAATACAATTAAAACATCCCTACAGCTTTACCAGGGTTTCTTTAGTGGGAGGTTAAATTTCAAAGGATTTCTCACTGTCAGGTTCGAAAGATCAAATTATGAAAGTCTTCTGACCTCTTTCTCCTGATGTTTTGTGCAACGCCTTAGTGTGGATGTGTACTAGAGAAGTCTGAAAGTGAGGGAATTAAGGATTTCTGATTGTTTTTTACTGTAAATGAAGCAGGAAGGTTTCAGATTCCCATGGCCGAGGCAGTACGTTTGTGTTTCCCCCTGCTTTCAACGACGTTATAACCACCTCAAGGCCAAGTTGGTCATTTGGCTTATCCAGTTTCATCGCTGCCTGGAGTAATGAGTGCAGTGAGAAAAAATGCTGGAGCCGGCCCAGACCACAGCGAGTCGACGTAAAATAATGAAGGACAGAAGTTTCAGGGCTTGTTTGTATTTTAGATCTGTAAACAGCTTTTGCCTCAGTAAGTCAAGTAGTGCACGGCCTCGCTCAGGCAAAATCCCTGAGGATTTCAAGGGGAAATTTGGCTGCAGATGAACCCGCTGCATCTGAAGGCAGCGTCTCGGAGCACAGTCGCTTTCTTGCTGCCTATCAATAGCCAAGAAAGCGCTGTCAATGCTGGCAGTGGAAACATCCTAAACCAGGGTAAGTCAGGCCGGCAGTGCCGCCGCCTTGCAGGCAGGTTTCCTACGGCAGTGCCAGCCATGCCTGGATCCATGTTTTCAGATTCCCTGCTTGGAGGCTGCCCGCTCTCTGCTCAGGCTTGGGGAAGCTTAACCTGGGTCTCAATTTGGCTTCTCACGTGCATCTTTTCCATCTCACTGGTTCCCTCTGGTGCGTTTCCATCTCACTGGTTCCCTCCGTGTGACCATGGATCAGTCACCACCCTCCCCTCTGTGAGCTTTGGGCGAGAAGCTGTGCCGGGGTCTTTCGCAAAAGCAGCGGGGGCCAGCTGCAAATGCTGTATGAGCAGGACTTGTGGGGAGTGCTCTGGCCCTGCTTTACCCTCTCAGCTTCTGGCCATCAACAGGTCTGAGATTTTAAACCTTCTCGTCAGCCAGAGGCTGCGTCTCTGTTGTGTGCACCAGCCGCTGTGGACTGTACTTAAATCCTCTTTGCACGAACAGGGCTTATCCCCAGCACGGGTGCCCCGCACAGCAGGCTGGCGTTAGGTGGTTTCGAGTACAGCCAGGCTCTTCAATAGGGAAGGGCAGGCTTCCTCTGCAATTCCCTTAGCGTTTTTTCTTATCAAGATAAGAGAAGTAGTGACTTAGGGAACAGAAGAGTGATTATTTTTTGGAGATTACATAAATATTTTAAACATCCTTGTAAATAATGCACGTGCTATGGGAATGGGATAACTGCACAGCAGGGAGGGGCGTCAAAGAAAATAAACAAGTGCTTTAAAACAGAGGGCTCTGGATACAGTGGTGAGGAAATCAGTCCTCGCAGGGCTAAAACTAATTCACCATAATAAGGAGAAAAGCCCAGAGCCATTTCTGAACCTATCGTTGATGTACTTTTATTCCATCTGTGTATTTAACAAGTTCAAAACCTATGCCTTAAAGCTGATCCACTAATAAATTGCTCTGTAGCTCCCTCTAATGGAGAACTTTACCAAAACCGGATTCAGGGGAGCAGCGAGCAATAATGAGATAAAACTGCGCTTGGTGTAACATAAAATCAAGATCTTTGTCGCGGAATAGTTGTCATGTGCACAAAACCACAACACTGTTATCATTCCCCATCCATCTGTCGTTTTATTTTTATCTCGGTAGATATTACAGCTCTTCTTAACAGAGCTTAAAGGAATAGTGAACTAAGTCAAGAGGCAAAGGGCCCCACGGCCCCGCTGGGGTGGAAGAAGTGCAGAAGCCAGGCAGGCTGCAGGCAGCGGCATGGCAGCGGCCGCTCTGCATCCTGCATCCCGCATCCCACGGGAGGCTGCGCTGCCCGGGCACGGGCTGCGCCCAGGCACACAAGCCCCGTGTGGGGCACACCACCATCTAGAGAGCCTAACCATGCTTTATAATCCTTTCGTTAGCATAAGAGCAAAGCATTAGCTCTAGCAAGGTTTGCAGTCTAGGAGGTGGCTGGCACCTTCCCTACTCCCTGCCAGGCTTCCCTGCACAAAGTCACGCAGCCGGTGTTTCTGTGAGCAGGCTGATGAACTCAACACCCAGCCAAATTTCTTTGCAGCTACAGCAGAGGTACTGCCTACCAAGAAATGTGTTGCTGAACCCAGAGCAAATTAAAAGAGTCTTATAACAGGGGGACTAAAAAATGAGTACACGATACAGTAATGCACAAACAGCGATGTCAGAGTACAGGATCATTTTAATGTGATTGCATCCACACTGGATTAGAGTTAAACAATTCATTATAAAAATCTGTATATTACAAYTCAAAGAGGAGCCAGGATTCCTCTTGTACAGATTAAAATGTACACCATTGCTTGCAACACGAGAGTGTGGATTTTCATGCTAATCTTTCCTAACACTTCGCACCCCTACAGTCGCAGTTAGCACCACGGAGATTRGCACAATCAAAATGGGGTAAAGTCTGTTCGATTTCCAGTTCTGAAAATTGTTTTAGCTCTGAGATCCTCAGGAAGTCAGACATGAGAGAAAGCTGTAACAAAACAATCTCTTACACCTGAACAAGCGATACTAGTAAAAGCCACATTTTATTTGCACGCACGTAACGATTTCTGTCCAATGCATATTTATCTCACATGCATACCAGCAACATTTCGTTTGTTTAAGGGTTTATTTGTGTCAATCCCAACCTGCAGTTAGCCACAACATTTTTTTTTGTTGGGAGAAGGTAATATGCCATATTGTCAATTATTTCTAATGCTGACTTTGAAACCAAGATGCTGTTTTAGAAGCAGAGGAAGAGTAATAATGGACAGTAGGCTGGGTACAGAGCAGAACAGCATCTGAAAACAAGAGGAAAAGAGTATTTCATGGTTCTAATGTTGGGTTTAATCCCCATAGAAATAACGAATTTATGCAGCGAAATATCTGAACTTTAAGGAGTAGCATTTAACATTCTAATGCACGTTGATTTGCCTCATTGAGATGTAGAAAGCATTTCATTTACCAGGGAGGCCTGTAGCTCAGCTGGTACAAGTCCCAGACTGCTCAGTGGCAGAGTCTTGGAAGGAACCTGAGGTGACATGTGGTGAAGGACTCATTCAGACAGGAATATTTTTGTCCACATAGGCTACACATGGGGGTGTGCATGCTCTTTTGCTAAGAAATATGTAATTACCACCTACCATTCAGCCCTACCTGACTTTTTCTGCCCCTTCTGGGTGTTAACACCCCATCTGCACCACAACGGGATGCTTCATTTAATCATAAACCCAGGCACTTGCAAATGATTCTGGTTTAAAAAAAATTATTTACCGTAAGGACTTTTTTACAGACTAACTTCTGTTTTAGAAATCACACAGGTGAACAGTTCAACAACAAGAGGTTAGGGAACCGTGCATGGACGAAGGGAGTCGGGCAGCTGAGAGCAGTAACCCCTTCAAGCCAAAGGCGCAGCAGAGAGGTCATTACATTATCTCTTTAGTGCACATACGGTCTTCGTGTAAAACCTTCTGTCCCGTCTGTGAGGCCGTAGTACCACTATGTGTGTTACTGACATGCTGAGACATCATTTCAACTGCAGAGCTGATTTCTTCCAAACTCTTCATTTGGTCATTATCCGCTTCATTGTTCTCCATAACAAAACAGGACAGGATGTCACCGGGCCAACTCAGGTCTGCAGCAACTGCATTGCTGAGCCTTTATAATGTCACGTATTTGGAAACTCTGCAGAAGGAGGGAGAACTGAAGGAGCTTTAAGATTTCTTCCATGTACATCCTCCTGCATTYCTTTAATTTTCCAAAAGAATCTGTCCTCAGAGCCAGCATAAGTATTAATGTTTATAGAATGCCAGTGACAAGTGAAGTATCCATCTTCAACATCTGTTTTTATCATTTTTATCAGAACTATAAAGATTAAATATTTGCCAGGACCAGGGAAATTCTGGACCATCCTTCTGAACTTTCTTGAAGATAGGTGCAACATCTGCTTTTCTGCAGTGACTGGGGACCTCCCCCATACTCCATGWGAAAGATGATATACAACAGCCTTGCAAGGACATCAGCCAAGTCTCACAGCACCCTGGGATGCTGCCCATAGGGTCCCATGGACTTGTACGAGTTGAGTTCTCTCAGGTAACTCCTGACTCAACCCTCTCTGCTGGTAGTTCTTCCACTCCTTCAACCCTTTTACTAATCGCAGGGGCCTGGAGACCTTGTTGGTGAAGACTAAGAGAAAGGCGGCACTGGGTACTTCAGTCTTCTGTGCATCTGCAGTCACTAATCCACCCACCCCACTCAGTAACAGTCCCGCATTTTCCTTGTTCAGACTTTTTCCACTAATGTGGCAGTAGCAGCTCTTCTTATTGCCCTTGACGTCCCTTGCAAGTGTCAATGCTATGTGAACTTTGGCTTTCCTGACATCATCCCAACGCATCTGGGCAATAAGCTTTCCTCAGCTCCTTCACCCTTCAGAGTTGCCTCCCATATGATCCCACCTACCAGTTCCCTGAATAATTCAAAGTCTGGTCTCTTGAAGTCTAGGGTCTGTACTCTGCTACTTTCCCCCTCAGGATACTGCACCCCACTATTTCATGGTCACTAGACCCAAGTCTACCACTGATTACCAGATTTCCAACCACTTCTTCCTTGTCTGTGAACAGCAGACCGAGCTGTGCATCACCCCAATGGCCCATCCAGTACCTGTATCAGGAAGATGTCCCTGACACCCACCAGAAACCTCCTACATTGATTGGATCCTGCCACGCTCCCTTTCCATCAGATGTCAGGGGGATCAAGTCCCCCACAAGAACCAGGATCTGTGATACAGACTTTCTCAAGTTGTTTAAAGAAAGCTTCRTCTGCTTTTTCACTCTGGTCAGGAGGTCTGCCACAAACTCTTACCATGATGTCACCCTAACTGACATCTCTGATCCTGACTCACATGCTCTCAAACCAGCCTGTTGTACATCCCATAGAAGTACCAGGCATCCAAGCTGCTCCTTCACCTGTAGGGCAACAGCATCSCCCCTTCATCTTCCCTCCCTGTCTTTTCTGTAGAGCCTGTAGTTGTCCATCACAGCAATTTAGTCGTGTGAGCTGTCCCGCCACATCTCAGTTATTCCAACAGTGTCACTCTGTGACCACACACAGCTCTAGCTCCTCCAGCTTGTTGGCCAAGCTGCAAGCGTTTGTGCGAATACATACACTTAAAGTGTAGGCCTCCTTTCACCATTTTATTCTTCCTGAGGTGTCTCCAGATCCCATGACCACCTCATCCTTTATTTTCCACTCCTTTCCCATGTTTTCTTCACTTAATCACAGGTTGCCATCTCCCTCCCCCGTCGTTCTTACTTTAAAACTCTCATCAGGTTTAACAGCCTGTTGGCAAAGATGCTGCTCTTCCCCTACGTTGTCAGGTGAATCCCATTTCTCCTCAACAGCCCTCAGTCCTCACACAGCGTCCCTGAGTCATAATAGCCAAATTCCTCCTCCATCTCTCCCTAGGCTTGATCCTCAAACAGGGTCCCACAATCATAGAAGTCAAATCCAGGTTCTGAGTTTGGTGTTGACCCACGTGATCCATCCATGCCTCTGCAAGCCTTTGCCCTTCACTGGCAGAAACAAGACCATGACCTAGGCCCCCCTTTTCTATTATCTGTTATTTTTGAAAGCTACTTTTTTGTTATCAACTTAGTTCCTAATCTTTATTGTTTTACAGAAGAAAAAATATGTACAACCTATGCTTAAGGAGTTACCAGAATGCTTTTGTGCCTGTGAACATTTGGCTATTCCTAACTACAAGTACACAGCACACATGCTGTAACTGATAAACTCTGTCTTCTACAAAGTCAAGATGACAGTGCCTATGACAGGTGTTTTTAATCTTAATACAAGCATTTCATTCTCCCCATTAGATTTAAAGGATTTCTTTTTCTTTTTACTTTTAAAAGGCAGGAGACTTCATTTAGGTTTGGAAATGACCTACAAGTAGTTGCTTTTCCTCAATATGCTTCAAGTTCTACGACTGTGCAGGGAGGGAAAATAAGCCATAAAGTTAAATGCTGAGTATACAAAGAGAAGAACAACTATTTTTAAATTTTCTCTTGCAGCACTGGAGGAAGCCAGTGGGAATCAATGCCAGCTCTCCACTGAGTTTCGCTTAAACTCTGGAGTTTGAGGTTTTGGGTTTCAGACGGTTGTGCACTTTGAAGAGCCAATATTAGTATAAGCATCTGACACAGGGAATCAAAAAATCTCTTTCTGATACCTATACAAACCTCAGTTGCAGTCAAGGATTGTCAAGGTACAATGAGAGCTACCCCGCAGCTCCAACAGAACAGCAAGTCTCAGCCACTATGCCAAGGCTCCAAGCTCAGCTAACAAAACACTAAGCACACAAACATAATTTATCCATTTTATCGGGGGTTATCACCTGTGGCTTCGGCACTCTTTCGCGAGGCATAAGAATAATCTTGCCTGGAGCATTCAGCAAGATACAGACTAAAAAGGTAGAGAGGCAGAGAAAGAAAAGACCAACCCAGCAGACAACTGACAGGCAAGAGGTAGACACGAGAAAATAATACAACTGAGTTGTCAGGACATCCCTGCCGAGCAACTTAGCCAGCATGTCTGTGATTCAGGGTGCAGTTTCAGAGTTATCATAAGCCCATCTGAGCTCACTCTCCTTTCTGCCCTTGGCCCTCTACTTTCAGAAGAAATGTCCCCCTCACACTCATTTCCATTGCATCAGCACTTGCAGCTGCACGGCGAGTCAGATCGACAGACTAACTCCGCAACACAAGGAAAAAACAGCAAGTTTCCAGCAGAATCTGTAAGCTGATCTGCGTCATCACAAGGCTGCACGACAGCAAAGTGGACAGCAGAAAAGTGGTGAGAACGCACTGCCAGGGCAAGGGAGAGGCCAGGACTATCCAGAGAAAGGCTGCAGTTACATTTCCCTGAGCTGATCATGAAACGGAGAGGTCAGTTCTTTATGAAGTGGAGATGGCAACACTTCCCAGGGGGGAGAAAAAAAAAAAAGGGAAAATAGACCTAATATTTTGATTGTACAGCTCAGAAGAAATACCTGGTCAAGTATGTCAGACAATAAAAATAAGCAAAAATTACTTTGATTTGGCTTCTACTAAATGAAGTAAAATTTAATACTTCTTTTAGAGGCTCTTTCTCAGAATAGGGGATGTGAAGTACACACAATTCTTATTTTAAAACATTACTATTGAATCCTAAACGGTCTTCAGGTTTTGATAAACAACATTTTTTCCCACAATTAATTTGCTCATTAATACAACAACCTGTACCGTTAACGTTACGTAAATGTTCACGTTCTAGTGGTTACATTCCCCATGATTTCTTTGATCTAGAGCTTAAGCAACATACTGATACCCCTAGACAGATATTTAGATACTCTTAGGTATGCTGAAAGAAGATAAAATATTTATTACTGAAAGTAGTAATTCTTGCAAGAATCTCTTCCCAAATATCAAACGAAATGAAGTTGTAATCTGTGACAGAAATGGCCCTTCCTGAAAAACACCTCTGAGCTCTCTACAGAAGACTACTTTTAATTTGATTGAATACTTGTGAAAATGCACTTTAAAAACATGACTGGACATTCCATGCAATTATTAACCCTTTTCTGCGATAAAAAGCTGAAAAACAACATCCTTTATAACAACAACATCCTCTAGTGTTTCTTTATTCTCACTTTCCATTTTGTACTTTCCTTCGAGCATACAGAGAAAAGATTCCTCTCCAAGGACAGGGATTGTATAAACTGACATCTTGCCTACAAGTTCATATAGAAGCATTTTCTCAATCATACGTATAATCTATTAAAGTAACATTCTTTAAAAATCCAGAGAATCTTAAAGTTGATTATTGTGAGTGTTATACCCAAGTATGTATCGAGGATATACTGCAAAGACCAGAAATGATTTCACTATGGTGACTCCCATTAATATGTATTATTTGTCACCACAAGAAATAATGTTTTCTAATACTTGGGAAGCAGAGAAAACTTCTTCACAGACTTCTGTGCTGTCGTGAGTATATTACTTCTATTGGCTTTTAGTTAACTTCACTCTTTCTACACTGAACTGCAGCCACAGGACATACAAAGCAATAAGCCACAGAATGCATTCAGGTTATCTATATACACATGGAAGGCAGTGAACTCCTTCTCAAGTCCCTGAAGTTTTACAAAATAACATTGAAAAATTAAATATTTTATATATAATTTTTCAGTGTTAATTATACATAGGATGCTTATGTTTGTGATCTTTAGAAATAACTGATCAACTTCCATGTGGCAACCCTGGCTGGGTAATGCTATTAGTTAGAAAGTAAATTTTTTACTTCTCTTTTGGCCAAGAAATCCCTTAGAAACTGTTTTTTGTTGTTGTTGTTTTGGTTTTGTGTTGGGGGTTTTTTTAAATACATGTTAAACTAAGTCATGTAAATGTACAGGAAACAAAATGCGAAGTATTACACATATACTGTGAGAGGTTCATATACATTCATATTTTAAAAGTATATAATCATGCTTTTGAAGTCTACTATAAAGCATATACAGAAAGGTTAGAATTCAGGTGGAACCTTACACCTTCATCTATTCGCTTTTCAGTTTCATATTCATTTTCCTAAATTTTGCATTCTCAAAGTTTTGAACTGATTTATCTAGCAACCTTTCTCATTCCCCATGGAAAATAAGCAACAAAAATTTTCTTATATGCTTATACTTCAGAAATGCAATTATTTGACCAAAACTTACTTAAATTAAAGTTTCTTCAGAACAGGTTGTAACAGCAGTATGGTAGGAAACAGTTCAACTTCTTCCTCTCTCTTCTCCTTTTAAAAATACATAAATATGAGCATAGCAATGGTTGTGGTGACCTCAGTGCACTCATGTTAGTAAGATATGAGCGAGCTGTTCTACATCACTAAACAGTCATGATAAAAAAATCTCTCCAAAGTACAAAACTATGAATCCATAGGCAAACCTTCAATAATTGTACTTTCTACAAGATTTTCTGCTTCTAAAATTTTGAGATTAAGCAAGCATTATACTAATATACAAAGAGAAGGAAAGGGATTTTAAGTGTAGACAACCTGCTATATCCAATCGCAAAATTATTCTTAAGCATGATTAAAAAAATCTAAGGATATTTACAAAAATCCATAAAAAATCCAAGTTTAATTTTACTCATCTCTATTACTTAAATGTGATCTCTCTTCAGCCCCACTGTAACTGGAGCGCTACACTTTCTCTACACTCTCATACACTGGTTCCAAACGGGCTTCTCATCTTTTATCTACCAAGGTAATTACTTCATAGCTGTATGCATCACCTATGAACCACTGCACTCCCTGTATAGAGTGTATTTGGAATTTGTCTACCACATTTCTCAGCATAGGCTATAAATAGACTTTTGGAGAAAAGAAAGAAAAAA
>JAYKAV010003066.1:1724257-1930906 GCA_035582835.1 Phoebastria nigripes
GAAGAAGGAAGGAAGAAGGAAGGAAGAAGGAAGGAAGAAGGAAGGAAGAAGGAAGGAAGAAGGAAGGAAGAAGGAAGGAAGAAGGAAGGAAGAAGAAGTAGAATTGTCTTCTTTACATCTAAGGTATGTAATTACATTTTTCTCAGGCAGGAGCGGCCCACAGGGTTCAGAGCGGGAAGGAACTGCAATTATCTGAAATACCTGCACTGTAAGTAAACTTTCTTCGTGTTTGCCCCTGCTACTATCTCGTTTCCCAACCAAGCCACCTCCAAAGGAAACCTGAAGTTAGAACTACACAGTACTGACCCCAAAGGGTCCCTGTGCTAAAGAACAGGAATGAGTAAGACGGTAGCACACAACACTCAGGGCTTTGATAAAATGCCCCAGTGACCTAATACGCAGTACAATTTCTGGAGACTGCAGACCTCTGTATTTGCTTCGTACTCTAACGTATGAAATGGAATTAGTAACAATTTCAACTGAAGTTATTTCACAGAGTATCCAAAGGCTAAATTATAGCATTAGGCATATTTCAAACAAATTCTTTCACTGGTAAATTTTGAAGTGCTTCACTTGCATTTCTTTCTTATGTCAAAAAAGAATGATCACCATTTGAACTCAGAAGTATTCATCCTTCTCCTCAGCATCTATAATAGGTCATCTGAAAGGGAAACAATAAATCCCCAATCTGATCTGTCTATTGGTGTCCTACAGCTCCTTAGAGAAATTAGTTAAATCAGTTCAGATTCCAGCAGATCCTCCTACACATCTTAAGGATCTCAAACTAGCACTGTGTAAGGGAATGGTGAAAGAATACTTAGTCTTGACAAAAAAATACACACCAGAAATTTCCTTCAACTTCCATGAGGCTTTTACAAAATTCTGTACTAAGAGAAACTGGGAAGTGCCCATCGTATCTGGATTTAAAGAGATTCGATGCCCTAACATCAAGGCAACTTGCAAAGTTCACCTCCAAGAGTTATAAAGTACACTTTGACAGCTGTAAATCAAGATTAAAGAATCAAGTAGTCAGTTAGCAAAAAAATACATAGAGAAACAGCATCAAGCCTTGATGATGGATTCCCAGAAATTTGAAGAAGTTAACTGGTACACAGCAGTGAGAAACAAGTATCTGTCAGAAGTGAGACATCGAACAGTAAAGGTGACACCACTTCCAATTCAAACACATCCTTCCTTGATTTCTTCCTTTTATTCAAATAGCATAAGGCATCTTTTTAACCAAATGACGTGCCAAGAGTGATGAAATGATAGCAGAGGAGAAAAGCAGCTTTTATACGAAGAAAGACTACACTAGCAGAGCCTTAATAGTCAAGTGCTCTCCTTTAGATTTATCTATAGTCACTCCTAGGAAAAAAAAAAAAAACCATTCTAGAGTTCTAGTCTGGACCCCATGAAAGGAAACGAAGGGCACTGGACCCTAGAGGCATAGGGTGGGTTTGGTCCCGTGTGAGAGGACCCTGCAAGAAAGCTGCCTATTAAGAGCAGCACTGAGAAGTCACCCAAGTGTAGGGCTTTAAATGCTTTTTCCCTTCCTTTCAGAAATCCTCTTGAAACACACACAAGAATGTCAGACACAGGCTTCAGTGAAAACAATCTGAAGCTCTTAGGTAGGAGCTTACACCTGGAGGTTCTTTATTATTATTTATTTTACACTATCACCTTCATATTCTAAGCCAATACTTACAACAGCTTAAGTCTAGGCATAATTTAGCCACAGGAGAATGAGACCTTCCTTGTGCTACCTCCACTTAAAATCTATACTCCTGCTGAATTATAAAGTACTTAMGGTTTTTGAGCAGTTAATATGCAAATAGCACAAAAGCAAGCATGCTGAATAACAGTGCACAAATTCCTGTTTTCCATGTTTTCCCTCATTTACATTTGATGTGTTTTTCTGAAGCAGATGGGAAATTTAGACTAACCTGCTTTCATAGGCTGATGACTGGAATGTTGAAGTATTCAGAGCAGAACTCCAGGATAGTTTTGCATCTCCTGTTGCCAAAGATACTTAAAAGACAGTATGTTGAACATGAAAGGTTTTGTTCTTGATTTGGAAAAAAAGAAAAATGGCCAATGCCAGGTTGGGTTTCTTTTTATTGTTAAAAGATTAAAGCATAACATTTCACCAAATACAAGAAATTTAGGGGTTTTCTGACATTACAAACATGTGAATCATCAAGAGAAAGTGTTGAGCTATACATAGTCTGACGTTAATCCATCAATTTAATGTATATTAGTACATGCTTAAAACATGGCCAAAATACAGAATCACAAAGTAAGTACCTTGATGCTTCTAAATCTGAGACAAGTCAGTCAGAGAATTGAGTGCAATACATTTCCAACAAATGACTACACACTCAATTACAACCTCAGGGCACAGTTATTCCAGAAGGATTGGTAGTTTCTCATGCCTGGCTCATTCACATTCAGTTTGGTGAGAATTTTAATTTTGAGAATTTGATAAAAACATTTTGAAAAATACGACATTTAACAAATGTGAAAAAACAAGTTCAGTCTTCACAGGAATATATGGATTGCTTGCCACTCCAGTCCTTAATTGCCTGTATGTTTACAAATCTTTACAAAACTAATTTGTATCCATTTTGGTTTCAAAAACATAGTACATCTGAAAAATAAAATATGACTCTACTGATGGGTAATACAAAGACATGAACACGTATTTAAAATCACTGTCGAAAGTAAATCATTTCAGTAATACAGCTATAAGACAAGTTAAACATAGTACAATAAACCATGCATCTTCTGACTTGTCAGATCAGCTAAACTACTTGGTTAACATACAGCAATACTTTTGAACACTTCTGTAAATTCAGCTTTTCTAGCACAAGGAAAAAAACAGATTAAATTTGTTCTTCAAGTGGTTCAAGGCTGTCCAAGTGTTTTTTAGGTGTATCATCACTATGACGGCTTTGGCAATGGGTTAAATGTTTCTTAAAGCCTCGGGGAAAATTTGATTCAAAATTACAACGTGGACACTTCAACAAACTTTGACCATGAGCAGCAACATGGTTTTTAAGAAGAGACTCCAAGAGAAAAGCTTTGCCACATATTTTACATTTGTATGGGCTTTGAACATTATGCTTGTTAACTAAATGGTGCAAGACAGCACCTTTTTTCATTGCACGACAGCAACAAATTTTGCAATAATACTTTCCCTTGCCACGCTTCATATATTTTGCTATTTCTTCCTCAGAGATGAAAGCCTCTTTCTCTTCAGTAAACTGCAGCACACACTGTGGCTGCATGGGAGTAGCTGCATCTATTTTGCTCTCTTTGCCATAATCAGATGACTCCATATCATACTGCTCTTGGTCACTGTTCGATTCTTGCTCCTTTATCTCCATCGAGTCCATCTCTGTTTTTCCACACTCACTGCTATTTAGTTCAGAATCTGAGTTCTCCTGGTTTTCCTTCTTGGGCTTCTTTTTTGGGCATGAATATAACACGTCTTCTGGTGATTCTTTGGCTAATATTGATTGTTCATCCGGTGAGAATAAATCATCCAGTGGTTTCTGATCATCTAAACTGTGAGAAAGAAAGTCACTCTCACCAGACTCACTAGGTGTCTGGGGCTCGGAGGAAAAACCCGGAGCAGACTTGTGAGGCTCGGAAAACAGGATGTTCTTCTGGATTTCAGAAGATACAGTAGTTTCAGCATGTCTCTGGACATCAGAGGATAAAGCAGCAGCAGGTTTCTGCATCTCAGAAAATACAGCATGCTTCTGAACATCAGGGGAAACAGCAGATTTCTGGGAGTCAGTAAAAAGAGCTTGTTTGGGGGTCTCAGGAGAAACAGAAGGAGTAGGTTTCTGGGACTCAGTAAAGAGGCCATGTTTCTGAATTTCAGGAGAAACAGATTTCTGAGATTCTGGAAAGGAAGTAGGCTCCTGAACTTCAGAGGAAATGGGAGCAAGTTTCTGGGCTTCAGAAAATAGGGTGTGCTTCTGGACTTCAGAAGAAACAAGAGCTGATTTCTGGGCTTCAGAACATAGGACATGTTTTTGGCCTTCAGTAGAAACAGCAGAAGTAGACACCTGATTCTGGGGCTCAGAAAAGACACCACGTTTCTGGACATCAGTAGAAACAGTAGGATTAGATTTACGAGACTCTGGGAACAGAGCTCTTTTCCGAGGTTCAGGGAAATGAGCCCGTTTCTGAACCTCAGAGGAAGCAGCAGAGGTGGATTTCTGAGTTTCAGAAAAAAACATAGATTTCCGGGACTCAGAGAGTTTCCAAGATTCAGGAGATACCGAAGCACCAGGCTTACGGACCTCAGGAAAGAAAGAAGGCTTCCAAGAGTCAGAGGAAACGGTGTGACTAGACTTTCGAAGCTCAGGAGAAACAGGGGGAGAATGCTTCCACGTGTCAGGGGACAGAACAGGTTTCCAGCCTTCAGGGTAAACAGATGAGATGGGTTTCCATGGCTCAGAAGAAACAAGAGTAGACTTCTGGGATTCAGAAAAGGACGTAGACTTCCACGAGTCAGAAACAAGCCTCCTAGGCTCTGGCGACACAACGGGGCCAGGCCTTCGGGACTCAGGGGCAGACCTCCGGGATTCTACAGACACCGACATGGCAGGCTTTGGAGCCCAGGGAGAAACCGTGGAAGACTTCTGCACCTCGTGAGGCGTAGATCTCCAGGGCTCAGGGGAAACAGTCGGACCAGGTCTCCATGACTCTGGCGAAACTGCAGGAGCAGGCCTCCGGGTTTCAGGAGAAGAAGCTGAAGCAGGCCTACGCATTTGAGAAGGATGCCTCCGGGGCTCAGGAGACCCAGCTGGGGCATACCTTCGTGGTTCAGGGGACACCGCTGGAGTAGGTTTCTTTGGCTCTGGCGACACAGCTGGGGAGTATCTGCGGGGCTCTGGAGACACAGCGGGAGAATGGCGACGGGGCTCTGGTGATACAGCAGGGGAATGCCGACGGGGCTCTGGAGACATTGCTGGGGAATGCCGACGGGGCTCTGGAGACACAGCTGGGGAATGCCGACGGGGCTCTGGAGACACAGCTGGGGCTGGCTTCTGTGGGTCAGGGGACACAGCAGGAGACAGCTTCTGTAGATCAGGGGACACAGCAGGGGATGGCTTCTGTGGGTCAGGGGACACAGCAGGGGACGGCTTCTCTGAGTCTGGGGATACAGCTGAGGCTAACTTCTCTGGATCTGGAGACGTGGCCTGGGTTGACTTTTCTGGATCTGGGGATGTGGCCTGGGCTGACTTCTCTGGCTCTGAGGAAGTCACCTGAGCCGACTTCTGGGGCTCTGGGGACACTGATGATTTCTGAAGTTTGGGGGAAACAACAGGTTCAGACTTGGGGAGTTCAGGAGAAAGGGCAGGTTTGCGCGACTCAGGGGAAAGGGTAGGTTTCTGTGGCTCCAATGTGACACTTTTTTTGGAGGAATCTGAATCTCCTTCTACCTGTTCTTTCCGCTCCTCATTCCACTTCTCAGGTGCTGCATGTTGTGCAGTGATGTGATAATATACGTTGCAATACATCTTGCTGGTAAAGAAACATTTGTGGCAGTGAAACAGTTTTGCACTTTTTTGATAAAATATAAGTTTACCCAAACCAGCAGCATCCATTTCATCACAATACTCTGGGTGTATGGTACCCATATGAATTTGTATGTTTTCATAGTCCGTTCCTCTGAAGCTGCAGTGATCACACTCTAAGCGCTCGGTGGTTTTACGTAGTATCTGCAACATGTCCATTTTTCTATGGCCAGTAACAGTTTTCACAGCACTGCACCTTTTAAAGAGCAAGCTTCAGTTCCTGCAATAAAGGAAAAAACATCTGTATAGTTAGCTGTCAATGTTAATTTCAACTCTCTGTCATTCCCAAATAACCACATATGCTTTTTTTCCCCCTCCATTTTAGAAAGCATATCTTCTGCATAGGTACTAACTACTTCATAAAGAAATCCAAATATAGGTCTCTCCAACTTCTGCAAATCATTTTACATCAGCAGAACTTGAAAAACAAAGCTTATATTTAACAATAGGCCTTCCTATCTATGTAAAACAATCTGCAAGCAAATGACAAAAAAAGAACCCAGGTGATGAAGAGCTAAGTTTATGTTCATTTGATAAATGTGAGTTGCTTTCTCAGTTGTCTTTTCCTCCCAGATTTGAAGTATTTTTATTTACATTACACATGTAAATTGAAAACAAAAAGTACTTTGAAACAGTGCCACTGAGATAAAGCCATTTCAAAACTGCATCTTCATCATAAAATTTCAAAACAAATTAGCTGTTTTTGACAAAGACAAAAAAAAATTTCAAGAAAACAGCAGCCTAAAGCCTAGGCTCTGTTTTCATTTGTTAAACACTGTTTTCCTTTCACTGATTACATGAAAAACAAAAGCTGCTGCTCATAAAGACTTTCTCCATTATGAAAAGAATTTTTTCCATTCCATTATTTAATCTGCTGCCCTAATAACAACAAAAATACTACTTAAAAAAAACAGCAGTGACTTTTTTTCCAGTTGACAGCCCTCTGTATTCAAAACATTGTTTGCCTCACCCCAAAGAGAAAGATGGAAATTTCTCAAAATTACTGTTTTTGTAAGACCTTAAAAAACAAAAAACCAAAAAAACCCCACAAAACAAAACAAAACAAACCCACAACACAGAAATGCAGCATCTGAAATGCAAATAATTTTTAATGATTTGGCTAGATTCCACTACTTCCAACAGAATTTACCCGGATTAGCTACTACAATAAGCAGAAAACCAATTCTAACCATATTCTGTAAGTCATTTTTACATAAATGTGAGAGGTATCTCTATGGTGAAAAGGAATATTTGGACATCTATRTGAAATGCACAGGCTTTTTTCTTGTAGGTTCAAATTAAAATAGATGTTACATGATTTTCATGCTAAGCTACCAACCTAATTTTGGGGGTCTTGTAAGACACACTGTTTCAAAACACACAAAGTTTTTGTGTCATTTTAACATTAATTTTCCTGTCTAAATATACATTAGACTAACAACTAATCTAAAAATACACATCCAAAGCAACTTTTCTTAATTTATTCCTAAAGCATTTTTACCCTGGTTTCTTATGGAAATGAGGCTTACACAAACACATTGCCCTACAGTCAATGCCAATCAAACTGGACAAAGCAATCCAGTCTCATTTTAAATTTCTACAAGTTTCATGAAAATCAGGAACTGAGTAGAGAATGAAAGAAATGCCTCCACTGAGGCTAAGGCTGAATATTTCACTTAACAGTTACTGGCTCTGTTTAGCCTGTAATCAGTACATAAATGGCCAGTACGCAAATAGTCTTAAAACTTGCAGAACAAGCAGCGTCTGATTCAGCTTGTAATCACGGAAAAAGAGAAGGAATTAAAAATACTACAGCAGTGAGCTGCTTTGGATTTGGGGCAGGGACAGAATGAAAGTAAATTAGCAGTGCTACTAAAGGATGACATGGATACAGAAAAAAAAAACAGGAAAGAGGGATTGGCTGAGGAGCAGAGGGCACAAATCCCTAAGAAATAAAGGTTCACTAGCTCAGCTGCTCATGGAACAACTTCTTTGCATGCACTATGCGTACGCACTTCACATTAAGTCACAGGAATAGGTAGATTTCCAATTGGGAAGCACGGCGGGACCACGGACAGAGCTTGAAGAGGAATCCTGCTTTACATCTATGACACAAATAAAAAGCATCCGACCACAGGCTGGCTACACGAGAAGTAATTGCACTGCTCTATAAATACTGAAGTGGAAGGTCCTTTTGGGTATAAATTGCAGTTTCCCAGCACTATTAGCAGCCATGCAAAAGACACCCCAAAATGTAGTCCACACCACATTCAGTGTTGACCACAAAACACTTCCCAATATCTTATAACAAACTTTATATTCCTGTAAAAGATCAAAACAAAACACAAAGATAATAGTAGTGCTCAGTGGTCTGTATCTCTGCAATAGCAAACAACTTGTCAATTGAAAAACCCCAAAGCAAGCCATGTCTTAACACTCCAAAAGACCTAAAAGTCTTCAGGAATTAGGGTTTATTTTTTGGTTGGGGGATTTGGGGCGATGGGAGAAAAGGAAGATTTCAATTTGAAAGCCAAAAATTCTGAATTTATCATATGAGCTAACGAAAAAGAATTTTTTTTAACCAAATCACAGCAGAACATAATTAGGACAATAAGGACATACTGCACTAATCACATTTTCAGAACTGAAAGGGAGTTTGTCATTTCCAAAATTGGTGGTAATCCTGAATTTTCCATTTTATTTTCTCTAGAAAACCAAAAAAGGCTTTTCCAAACTGAATTTATCATAGCTTACAACACAGTTGACCAGACAATCTCTTCTACCCTCTTCATAGTTTCCCTCCTCTTTACACATCACCTAACTGTTGCCCTTTCTGGACTTTGCTGTTATTCACTCCTCTCAACCACATTTCACCCCACCTCCCATCCTCTCCTTTTATTCAGTCCTACCTTACTTTACAATGGAAATTTCCATTTTCTTTCCAAATGCAACAGTGAGAAAAGGTCCCTGGCTCCCTTCCACAAATTGTCCAAGTTGCTGCTAAGCTTTTTTGACCAGGAGGTTATTCTGGAACTGGGGAATTTACAGGCACTTCCTCATTTTCATCTCCAGACCTTTAAGGATTGACATTCAAGCCTTTGGCATAAGAAATAACATGAAAGACTTGGTGGTACTTTCTCTCACACTGCCATCACTCACCATTTTTAATTTTGTAACTTCAGTAGACTGTAGCTGGCAGTCACTGAAGAAACTGCCTCTTCTGCTGAAATCTCTACTTAATTGAGGCATACTACTGACAAGACAACTCTTTGGTATTGCAGCACCTTAGGCCATGACGCCATGGAATAGTAAACCTAGTTTTAGAATAGTGACTGTGAGACCAGTAACAAACTTGAACAGGGCTGAGCCACTATTAACTCATGCTGTCAATTTCAATTTGTTGAAACACTTCTGAAGGAGTGAACTCCAAAATGTTGCTGGTTCACTTAGCACGTATCTGAATAGCTAGTCTATAAGATTTTCCTGACAATCCCTCCTGATCCCTTCTCACTTTGAGCTCATATGCCACTGCCTCTACATAGCTCTGATCACCGCCCTCCTCTATACTCAGGTTCGTCACACAGGTAACTGTCTGCTTCGCATTTCTTTGCCATCAACTCCTGCATCAGAACTTGTTTTGCGCTGGATCCTGCCTTGCCTAGTTGGGTGAAAGTTTGAGGAACAGCATGTCACTGTTTTCTAAACAGTCCCATGCCAGCGGAGCCAGCCAGGCTAGAAACCATATGCTCAATAACCAGGTCCCCATGGCTTTGGACCTGCATGAACAGTGATGTTATCTGTGCTCAGCGGCATCTTTTTGGCAACACTAAAAAAGATGGACCACGCTCCCTCTGTGTAAATGCTTTATTACAGACATCAAAGGGACCTAGCTCTGCACTGCTCCAACTCAAACCCATAAAAAGGGTAAGGAAAATAACTGGTGCTATCGAACTGGCAGGGTGCCCCACATGCACTACAGAGACCTTGACCAAATACTAAAACCAAACATAGTTCCGGTTGTCTGAAGCCCTTTGAGGGAAAGTACGAATTTCAGGATGAAGATCAAGTTGTCATGAGAAACAGGTCCCCCATGAAACACAGCAGAAGGGAGATGGCCACTAGAGTATCTCTCAAGCCTGCTGAAGACTCCTAGGAGAAGCAAACGAGCTGCCACCCGTCCAAGTACAGGTAACAGCTGTGCAGGCCCCAGGCCACTTTGTTTTGTTGAACACTCTGTCAGGCCCTACCCTGTTTTGTAAAAAGGACACTTCAGCATTGCCCCTGCTGCCCACAGTTACAGGATGTGCCATGCCACAGTGGCTATAGCTGAGGCTGTGCTGCGTGCCACTTTAAGACCTCAAAGCATACCACATTCCTTAATCGCATCCCCTCCTACTTTTCTCACTTTTCATGGCTGCAACACTGAGAAAACAAATACAGATACAGCCAAACAGAACCAATTATCTATCCTGAGAACACATTACAATTGAAGCAGAAGCCTGAAGCTCAGCATTTACCCTTGTTCCTGTGTCCACATCTTGTCTCCATTTCAAGACAAAATACTAAGATTCAACTAAGATTCTGGAGTTTGCAATACTAAACTTTAGCTTAAGGCAGCCAAGAGTCGTTCAGAGTCTTCCTGAGACATGAAATCTACCTGAACAGGTAAGTGCTTCTGTCTACAAGCTCACTATATCCACAGATATCAAGCACAGTAACAGCATGAGCACCAACTCAGCTCTTAGCTTGACTAAAGGTTTTTGCTGACCTGAAGTGACATAGATCAATGTCCATCACTCAGGTTAAAAGCTGCTTGACGAGACCCA
Organism: Phoebastria nigripes; assembly: GCA_035582835.1. Classification (NCBI taxonomy): domain Eukaryota; kingdom Metazoa; phylum Chordata; class Aves; order Procellariiformes; family Diomedeidae; genus Phoebastria; species Phoebastria nigripes. Next base: position 1,734,678 of record JAYKAV010003066.1, read on the forward strand.
GAGATCTCAGCAGCGGGACCACCAGTCTCTACTGCTGCTCCATCAGCCACCTCTCCCCATCCCCCTTCTTTCACGCATGTCTAGAACCTACATACAAAGGTTCCTACCACCAGCTCTCTCCTCTCTCCACAGAGACGCTGAAGATCCTTACACCAGTTCCTGTCCCCTACACTGCAGTTCTGGCCATAATCTCCTCCACCACAGGAAGAACAGAAAAACAGCAGGGGGAAAGGATCAGTAATGAGGACCCATATCTACCTAAGAAAAGAACAACCATCACTACTTTTCTTGCTTGGTTCTCAGCATCCAAGAGGCCAAAGTCATGATTTGGCGGAAAGAAGTACCCAAAAAGTCAGAGGCAATGAGGTAACTGCAAATTCTGAAGTTGGCTACATATATTGCAGGGCAACCACAGAGTGCAGTCAAACAGCATCAGCAATCTCTGCTGAGCTCATGTTAGCCTGAGCAATAGGAGTGGCCTAAGCCAATGTACAGAGTAGACAGACCTCCTGGTATCTTCCCAGCTACTTCAGAGCCAGTTCCTGGATTCGGCATCCCATCATCCATGAGGATGCCACTAAAGATTAAGCCATACTTCCTACAGCCTCTCAAAAACCTCCCAGTAGCAGAAAAGAAATGTGCAAGAGATACTGTGTATAAGAAAGAATCCACCCAGGGGATGGCACAACACTGACTCTGGCAGCTAACAAGGTGTCTCCACTTCTCAACCCCATTCTAATTTCATAGCTACACATCTATTAATCATTTCAGGTTATTTTTAATAAACACATTCTACATTAAGTGTTGCAACATTTAATATATCCCTGCATTTTTCCCCTACAGAGGATAAGCTGTGACTGTAATGAGGCAGCACCAGAGGGAAGCAATGAAGGGCTCAAAGCTAAAGATCTAGACTGCCTGTGAGCACAGAAAATTACAGGGTTTTTTTAATATGACACATAGAATTTCAGAACACAGCAACAAGTAGTCTGTCATATCATTCTTCAAAATCAGACTGTCTTGGTTCTCACTGGCAGAAGGATCTATATCTCTTTTCCTCTTGATAAAGAATCAAGCCTGGTGAGACACAAGCAGATAATGAGGACATGCAACACACATCAATGATGCCAGGACAGTTGGGAAAGCCCTCAAGAAGAAAACCCTCTATTTTCTGTGATTCCCTACAACCACATTGGATTCCCTATATCAGTCACTGCACAGGAAGGATGGCTGTTCATTTTCGTCAGCCTTGGAAGTTTCTTGCAGGCAAACAGTTCAGCCATTCTATCAGTGAAGAGGGTCGATGGTGAAGTGTGTTCCCAGCACAAGCAAGCTGGATATAGCTGCATGATTGCCTCTACTAGCAGGAGCAGTTCCAGACTATTGCTGTGTTTAAGCAAAAGGAAAAATGACATATTCTTGCAGTGCCAAAAAGTAAATGGCACTCTGGTGGCAACATGATGCTTCTCTTGAAGCTACACCCTGTGTTGTGACTGACAAAAGAGACAGAATTTTAGCTCCCAGAGGAACCTGCACACAAACATCCCCACAGTGCAGCAGAGCAGGCACTTCACAACACAAACAGCAGGTAAGGGGGTCACTTCCAACGCACCATGAACAAGACAGGCAGCGCTATGCTCCTGCTGATTCCAGCAGCATCCGCAGGAATCTGACCGCGTCCTCACAACCAAACTCCCAGCTACCACCCCATCTATACAGGCTAAGTTCCATCAGCAACGATCGCTAACCCACATCTTTAAAATTACACACCTAAAAAAAGCACAAACACCCTGACCTGACCAGCCACTGAAACGGTGAGATACGCTGTGAGAACACGTGAGACACCAGATCCAGGCAGGAAACGGCGGTATTATGCGGTCCCATGTTTCCAGGAAAGGTTCAGGTCAGAAGAAAGTTGCAAAGTGACAATACTCGATGCACATGCAGGTGACTTAAGAAACACAAAGGGGACAGAACTGCAGCTATTTTGCAAGATTTCCACCTTTGCTAAGAGAATGACAACTCTACACACCAACATTAGTTCTTAATACAAGATCTAACAACAGTCTAAACTGCAGAGTAGTATCAATGTACCCATGACAGATTCAGGGTAGGAAAAATTAATTCCATGTACATCTGATGGGGCTTTCTRACTCCAAATTCACAGTTCCACACAGATAGCTTCCAAAAATGGCCCCAGAAACCTTATTTCTGCAGTGCTGAATCTGAGCTAATGAAATGCCACTGGACCCACCAGAGCACACAATCTAGTCAGGAACTGTGAATTAAGGTTGTGAATCTTGGTGACGTCAGGCAAAGAATTCCATTTACATTATCCTGACAGCAAATGCGGTTCAAGGGGAGCTTACAGAAGAGAAAAATGAAATCCAAAGTCTCTATATTCCTAACATAAACGACTCGGTACAAGTCAAGCTCCCAGTTACCCCTCTTACTTCTAACAGTGCTGAATTGTTATCAACTAATGCAGCTCCCCTCTGCACAGTCAAGCATCAAATCCTCCTAACACCTGCACCAGCTACTACAGGCTACTGCTGCCCCAGCCCATCTCTAGGCTCCAAAAAGTGAGTGCCGTTAACACAAACCAGCCTCCTTCGGTTCAGAAGTCGGCTCTAAAACGCCACTAACAGTCGACTCGTTTCATCCATCCCTAACGATGTAAGGATGCAACCCACTGACATGTTTTGAGCCTTCGGTTTGCATCTGCCTCGTTGATCTCACGGCCCATGCAGTTATTTCTGTCACGAGTGAAGAGGACAGTCCCGTYGGGGACACGTCCCGAGCAAAACTCTCTTTCCCGAGGCGTCTGGCAGCATTTCGTTGCGAGGAAAGCGGCACTCGCAGCCTGCTCCACCTGCTCCCCGCTCTGCCGGCCATTGCTTTAACTTTCTTTCGGGGAGGGGGTGCCTGTGGACTAGGCTGTCCCAGGGCGGGCAGCTTCGCCCCCGACCGGCCCCCCCGGGGCCGCTCCCCCCGGGGCAGGGGCCCACGCCGCCCGCCCATTCATTCCCGCACCGCCGGGCGGTCTCCCCGCCGCCTCCCCTCTCCCTCTCTCCCCATGCGCAGCGCCGCCACTTACGCCCCGCCGGTTTTGTTCCCCGGCGCCGGCACCAACCGCCGCCTGCGTGCGCGACACCCCCCCCCCGCAAAACAGCCGCCCGCTCCCCCGGCGGGGGCTGGTCAAGGGGAAGGCCCAGGCCCGGTGCCCAGGGGGAGGGAAGCGGGCCGGGCCCCGGCCGGGCTCTCTGTGCGCGCGCCGGCGGCGGGAGCGGGGGGGGCGGCGAGAGGGACCCCCCCGCCCGCACTCACCGTTGAGGCACCTCCAGGGCGGCGGCGGGGCGCCGGGCCGGGGGGGAGGGGCTGGGCGCACCCCCGCCAATGGCGGTGACGGCAGCAGGCCGGGCCGGCAACGCTCGCGGGCTCGGGCCACGCGAGGGGCGGGGAGGAGGAGGAGGGGAAGGGGGAGGGCGAGGAGGGGAGGGGGGAGGGGAAGGGGGGGGGGCTCCGGGAGGAGGTGCGCGGCCGAATAGCGGCCACTTTATCGCTCCCCCGGGGCCCGCCCGCCGCCCAACCGGAAGCGCCGGCGCTGGGCGCAGCCCCGCCCCCGCCCCGCCCTCCCCTGCCGGTGGGCGGGAGCCCGTCGGGGGAGCGGCGCGAGGGCCTAGTCACGTGCCGCTGCTGTGGCGGAGGAGAGGGGGGCGCGGCGCCCACTCCTCTCCCCCTCCCAGAGCAGGTCCGTCACGCGGCGCCCTCCGCGCCCCGCCCAGCCGGTAGGGGGCGCTGCTACACCGGAGGGGCTCGCCCCGGTGGCGGCACTAGGCGGCTCGCGCTGCGGGGGGGGCCGCCCCCGCTCGCCCGGCGCCGCGGCCGTTGGGGAGGGAGGGGCGGCCAGGGGCCGGCGGGGGCCGCTCTGCGCCGCCGCGGCTTCCCGCGCCCGGCGGCTTCGTTGCGGCCCAGCCGCTTCCTGCTGTCCCGCACCGTTAGGCCCCGCGGCGCCGAGAGGACGGGCCGCGGCTTGGCGGCGCTCCGCCGCTACAGCCCCCGCGGAGGGAGCGGGCCCGGCCGTTCCTGGGGAAGAGGAGATGTAACGCCGCCCCGGCGGCGCGGGAGCACGCTCGGCCCGCCTCTGGGCCTCCTCCCGGCCGTGGCTCCGGGCAGGTGGCCCGAGGCCGCGCTTCGCGGGGTGGGCGAGCCCCCGGCGTGCACGACTGTGCGGTGTGTGCTGCTCGGCGGCTGGCGTGAGGCGTTAGCGCCGGCTGCGCCTGCGGGCACGGAGAGCTGGGAGAGGCGGTGGAGGCGGGCGCGGTTGCTTCCCCGCGAGAGGGTGGCTCGGGAAGGTGCTCGCTCCCTCACGGTTACAGGGTCTGAGCGGGGACGTCGCCCTGGGCAGCCTGCACCAAAGCTTTGTGTCTTCATCACACTGACCGTGGGCCGGGAAGGGGTCCCAGGGAGTGGGAAACGACGTGGTGAGGCAAAGCAGAAGAAACATGCTTTCTCCAGGTGCAACGTCCACAGCTGTTCACCTGAATGGCATCCTGGGGTGAGGTTCAGCTGTAGCTTAAGATACCTTATGTGGGTGCTTACATGTGCTTTTTGTCTAGTTTGGAGAGAAGGAGGCTGAGGGGCGACCTCATCGCTCTCTACGGCTTCCTGAGGAGAGGGAGGTGCTGAGCTCTTCTCCCTGGTATCCAGGGACAGGACATGTAGGAATGGTTCAAAGCTGTGTCAGGGGACATCTAGACTGGACATTAGGAAGCATTTCTTTACCGAGAGGCTGGTCAGGCACTGCAACAGGCTTCCCACAGAGGTGGTCGAAGCCTGTCACTGTTTAAGAGGCATTTGGACGATGCCCATAATAACATGCTTTAACTTCTGGTCAGCCCTGAGTTGGTCAGGCAGTTGGACTAGATGATARTTGTAGGTCCCTTCCAACTGAAATATTATGTTCTATTCTATTCTATTCTTCTTCCTACCTCCTCCTTTCCCTAGCAGTACATGCTGAGGAAATCTCTGATGACATTTCTTCCCAGCCCTGTACTAGCAGAAGGGATTGAATGGGTAACCGTGTCCCAGCCTAGGCATTGGCTCTGTCACTTTGTGGGAAGGAGCAATGTACATTCTGATGGGGGTGAGAGCTGTGGATCATCTTGAGATAATTTTGACCATTTGAACAAATTTGCAAAAAGTGTGTGTTTTTGAAAGTCTTCTGTGTTCATCCAGTTTAGCTGGGTTTCCACAGGATGGCAAAAACCCATGTCTCTGACACTAGCAAGGCTCAAAAATCAAGCCCTCGGTCTGAAGCAGGACATGCTCCTCAGCTAAGTGGTTGCAAATCTCTTTGAGGTGAGCAACACCTGCTCGTTTCCCTGTGGATTTTTTTTTCTCCTCATACGCAATTTTAGAAATGCCTGAGCTGTTTTCCTTGGAAAAACATAAAACAAAAGAGCCTGAGAACAACAGTACTCCCTCAGAGCGAAGGTCCATGTGGCCCAATACTCTGTCTCCAAAGTGGCCAACCATCAATGTCTAAAGGAGAGCACATGAGCAGTGCAGGTCTACTTCTGCCAGGGTCCTGGGGGTGCTCATAGGCCTCAATGGCTGGGACTGGCCTCCCCTGGGACCCCCACCCACTCTGTCTCCTGCCAAGGGCCCAGGGACGTGGTGTCTCAGCTCAGCCTGGGGCCTTCACTCCCTGCCTGAGCGATGTTGTAGGTGTGCCCGTCTCTGCCCCTGTCTCCTGGATGGGCCTGGGAGCTGCACTGCAGAGAGCTGCTTTCCTGGATGGACCCCTCAGGCCTAGGTCATAGCTTGTCATGTGTAACTCTAGGCGTAACATAGCATAACCTCCTCTCCTCCTCTCCTCCTCTCCTCCTCTCCTCCTCTCCTCCTCTCCTCCTCTCCGTGAGTCAAGTAACGACAAGACTGTTATTTGCCTGAAATGCCAGGGGTTTTTCAGCTCCAAAAACACTTTGAAGGACACATATCAAAAGTTACAAGTGGGAAAAGGCTTTTTTTATTTTTATTTTTTTATTCTTTTTTATTTTTCTGAATCTGTTTCAGACCTGATGCTCACAAGCATTAACATAACGTGCATGTGTAGCCAGGAGCAGGCTGATGCATTCTTCAGTTTAGCTTGAAAAAACATCCCTTGCAGTCTGGCAAGGGCAAGTCACAGAGCTACAGAAGGTAGCAGCAGGAGTACACGCCAAGCAGTCCCTSTGAGGGGACATGAAGTGAGAACATGAAGAACGAGGATCGGAACCGACCCCACACAAAAGAAGAAGTGGTGTGTGGTACTGTGGGGTATTTTCAAAAGTATGACACATATCGATGACACATTTTGCCTTCCAAAACTTGCTCCGCTGTGCTTCTTGGCCAGTGATGCGTGAAAAGCGCTCTTGTGCCTGCCTGGCGCTTGTACTGCACTCAGGGAGAGCTGAAAAGTGGCAGCACCTGATGGTGCAGGAAGCCTGGAGTCCTTCCAAGCACAGGGTGTTTTGCACAAGCAAAAACACTGGGGAAAAYGGAGCCAAGGGAGGAGCAGAGCTCGCTCCTGCTACAAACTTGCAATGGGAACCAGAGCAGGAGAGAGCCAGAGCACAAGTAGCACCTTGGAGGTGCAAGAGCAGCAGGCAAGAACCTTGCCAAAATGGCCCAGAGGAGCCCTGACAAGGGGCTGTGCTCAATGCTACAGAGGAAAAGAAGCAACCCCCAGGGGCCTGCCCTGGGAGTCTAGAAAACTTCCTCCACCTGGATGCAGGGCACGAGGGCCACCTTTGTGGAGCATGAGCAGCAGGCACCTAGCCAAAATGGCCCAAAGGGACCCTGGAGAGGAGCCATGCTCAATGCTGCAGAGGTAGGCAAAAAACCCCCGGGGACACTTGCTAGCCCACCATGGGGGGGGGGGGGAGGGGGGAGCCTTCCTCCCCCCAGATGCAGGGCACAAGAGGCCATCTTTGTGGTGGATGAGCAGCAGGCGGTAACCTAGCCAAAATGGACCAGAGGAGCCCTGACAAGTGGTCATGCTTAATGCTGCAGAGGAAGGCAAAAAAACCCCGGGGACCAGTGCCAATCTGCCCCAGGGGAAAATTCCTTCCTGACCCCAGTGCTGGCGATCGGCTATTCCCTGAGCATGTGAGCAAGACATGCCTCCTCGTCCCACAGGCTGGTCACGCCTCACAGGAGATGCCCAAGCCCTATTCTCCCTCAACTTGGAGCCATCTCAAGGGCTTCCAAGAGTGGCAAAAGGCCCCTGGCCTGATCAACCTTGGGGGCAAGAATCCTTACTGCTTCTGGCAGGACACCAGTGGGTGCTCCAAAGCACTGGGACCCCTTGCAACATCTCTGCATCCCATTTCTTATGGCTGCTGCCCCTGGTTCCGCAGGGAATGAGGATGGTGAGTTCTGCAGTGCTCCTCAAGAAGGCATTCCCTTGATCTTGCCACTGCTCTCCAGCTGAAAAGGATTTCCCTCCCATCAGATGAGCACTGAACATGGCCCTGCTGGGAGCTGGCCTTGCAGCGGAGAACCTCCAGCAGCCTCATCCAGCCTCCAGTCTTCCTCCCTCAGCCTCCTCCAAGTAATTCCACCGGCTCCTCGAGGAGTTCCTCTCGGATGTCTTCGGGCTAGCCCCGGGCCAGCTCTGTCCCGATGGCCAAGCCAGGCAGGCTGGCAGTAGGACACGGGAGGATGCCCCCTTTTATCCTGCCCTGGGGCATTGTGACTGCTGTGTTGCCAGGTGGTGGCACTGTGACATGGGGGTGACGGGGCCCACCTGCCACCCCCCTGCCCAGCATCCTTCAGAGGAAGGCCTTTGGGGTGCTGGCCCTGAGGCAGTCCCTGTGCCCAGGGGGCCCAGAGGGCTGTCCCTGCCCTTGGTGGCCATGCACTGAGTACAGCTGCTGGGCATCCCTGACATGTTCTCTGCCGCTCGGCTCCCAAGGACAAACCCAGTGCTGTTACTCTTCTCTCAGGCCATGGCAGAAACCAACCCTGCACCCAGAGACCACCCCTATTAGCTGTCCCCTCTCTGTGCCAGAGCTAACGTCCATGAAGCCATGCAGCAAGAAGGATTGTTGTTCCAACTGAAATTATTCTATTCTATTCTATTCTATTCTATTCTATTCTATTCTATTCTATTCTATGTCTAAGCTGCCGTGATTGTCCAGGGAGCTATTCAACTGACTGAATGCAGGTACCTACTCCAGGGTGATCTACATAGCTCCTAGGCTTTACTGACCATACTGGTGATGGGCTTGGTTCAGTTGCCTAAATATAAACAGTGAGTACTCCTTGAAGTGCCCCAGGGTATCAGATATCTGCACAGGGCAAGTGAGTGTGACACAGAGGACTTGCTCCTGCTGGAATGGTCGCTGGAGACCAGGCAGAAACCCCAGAGCAATTCAGGTGTCTCCAGGTGCTTCTGGTTAGATGAATGCATCAAACCGAGATCTCTGTTGACTACAAGGAGAACTTGCATACCTTGCTCCAGATAGACACTTTTATAAAGGCCTTGAAATAAGGGTGTATTGATTTGGAGCTGAGTCCTTTCCCTTCTGTAGGCTAAAGGTGTAACATCAGGTTAAACTAATGTACAGTTTACAGCAGAAAAAGGCTTTTTTTCTGAATTAACTTACTTTATGTTACATGCCTTTCTTCTAAAATACCAGCACRTCTTTATGGTCTTTCTGTGGTCCAACATCTTCCAAGCGATCTCTTCCTGCATTATATTAAACTATTATATTAAATTATAAACCTCTTCCTAAATTATAAATGGTTGTTTCCTGTCAATCCCTATTAGCCATTTTCAGCAACACTTGAAAAGATTGTGTTTAATCCAGGAAAGTAGTCATGGATCCTTTGTTAATACCATACGCTTTTCAGGCCATCAGGTAAAAGTTATTTAACACCAGTGCTGGACCGTGCTGGGCTACACTGGATCAGTTCATGGGGCTTGTTCAGTCTTTCTGTTTTCTGCTACAGTCAGTACAATGCTAGGAACGGTCCTTCTCTGTCAAACTTTCATTCGTCGTGGGGTTGCTAAAGCAGAGCTGGACTAAGCTCGATGTTGGGCCCTCTCAAAGCTTGGCCAAGACAACTTTCTCCTTTATATTATTTGTGTAGCTGTGTATAGTTCTGCCTGTTCCAAGACCTCCGCATTATTTATTTTGGCTGACATTTTAATATAAATATTTAGTTCAGGCAGCCACAAATAAAACTCCTGTTAGATAGTCTTATATCTCTCCTGTGACTCCCAGCAGGAATTTGTTTAGTTCGGTGCTGTTACAGATTCAATTTGTCATTAATGCTGTTATTGTTGGACTTAGATATTCTTAAAAATAGCACTTCCCCAGCCTATTCACCCCTATACCACATTACTGTACCAGGTAAGGTAAGAGATATTGCCCAGAAAATTAAACTTATGTCCAGTTCTCAGTGGTTCTGAAACAGTGAGATTATGTAAAGCCATGTCCATTTTTAGTGCCTTTGTTTTTTTATCTCCTGACTGTTAGACCTTTGTTTAGCACTTCTGAATAAATAATTGGTCTTTTGCTAAATATTTTTGGCCAGTGTATCTTGGATGCAGATTTCATCAGCAAAGCTCAGATCTCCAGGCTTAAGCTGTAATTTGAGGAATTGACTGGAGGTTCGTTGCAAAAAAAATCAGTAATGGCACTAAACAGCATGACAGAAACGCATACACTTCTTGAGCTATAGGAGGAACATCAGGCCAGTTAACTCCCGACTGGAGAGTACAGTATGTTTAGCATCTCTAAAGGTTCTGGGTGGTTTTTACACAGGTCCTGTAAATTTGTAGTATTTCTGCTAATACTGTTGAAGTCCTTCTGAAAGTTAACAAAACCTAGGGCAGGGTGTAGGAGCTTTTCATTGATTCATTCAACACTCTCGCATACTACAAAAATATTAACATTTCAAAAGAAACTCCACAGAACTGTAGTTGTTACTGTCACAACTCATTTCCCTTTTCTTTAATAACTTTTTGATGATTCCTTTCCTCCATTATTCTTACATTCTCTTTTTGCAGAAACTTGTCATAAGAAAAGCACAACAGTGGCAAATAGTAAATGGTTACAGGAAAGTAAATTAACGGAGTAARTATCTTGTGAAACTTAACCCAAAACACTGCCCTACCCTCCACTAACTTGTGGCACAGAGTCAAAAATACTGTCTTTGCAAGAAACTTCAGGAGTGTTTTCTAGTCCTTAGCATAACTTGTTTTGAGCTATGTTGAACCAATTTTGTCATGGCTTTTGTAAATGCAATTGTAGTGTTCTGATGACACTGATATCTCTACATAGGCTTCCATATGGGCAACATATGTGGAAAATTTAGGAAAAAAAAAAAGAGAAACATATTGCCAGAACCAGATAATATTCACTCAAGAGCTTCTAAAAAAGACTGAAATGGCTGAAATGTAAACTGGATGTTATGATCTTTGACTTTAAGCTGAGTCTGGAATCGGGAAAAATGCCAGGTTGATAATCTGACAGCAGTTCTTAAAAAGAATTTCGCTGGGATCTAGAGATTTCAGACCAGTAGATCTGATGTGGACATCTACCAGGCAGATTAAAAAAAACCCCAAACTGTAACAGAATAAAAATATAGGCATATGCTGGATATCAGGAAGGAGTCAACATTTGTTTTGCAAGAGGAAGGTCAGTAGACATCTTTTAAAGATACAAAAAGTGAGCAAGATGGGTTGGGTTAGTCCACTTACTTAGATTTACAACTGATATACTCAATAAGGTGCCTCTTGTAAAGAAGCTAAGTCAGTATGAGACAACAGGGAAGGTCTCACAAGGGTACAACAACTGGTTTCAAGAGGAGTAAATGGCCAGTTTTCTGAAATGGAGGGAGATCTGCACTAGCAATGTACTCCTAACTGATTTGGAACAGGGGATCAGGTGGTGAGGTGACAAAGTCTGCCAATGACATTATATTATTCAGAGCAATAGGAATGAAAGTCAGTTTGAAGCACTGCAGTAGGCCATCACTATACTGAATGATAAAATCACAGAAGTTGTCCAAATGTAGGTAGGAATAAAACATACAGTCCTAACCTTAACACTGTATTATAACCAGCTTTGTGGTATTGATCTTACTTAGGAAAAAATAACTTGGGGTTTTAGTAGGTAATTCTATGAAGATGTCACCTGACTGTTCGCTGTCAATAAGCAAGTTGGATGTGAGGACATTTTAGGAAAAGGAGCTGACTGTGACATGGAGCAACTGGTGTGAGAGGACACGATAATTACTTCCACTGAAAGAGCAAGGGGGCGTCAAACAAAACTAGCAGGAGACAAGTTGGATGAAACAGAAGAGGGTGGCTCTTCCCATGCAGTGTCTAAGAAACCCACGGGACCCCTTGCCACAGGATATTTCAGTTGCTGAGGTTTCTTTGGATACAAAAAGTGATTATGTTAACACATGCAAAAAAATGTGTCAAGGGCTATTAAACACAAATATACTACCTTGTTTCAGTCAGTCTCTGAAACAGAAATTGCTGTAATCTGGGAGGACAACCTGTGTGCTTGTCCAGCTCAGCCCTAGCCATCTGATGTCAGAGAGGAGGTCAGATGCACTTTCCATCTGATCTTGTATTGCCATGTTCTGCCCTTACTTGCTAAAGCGCTAGTAATCGCCACCTTCTAGTGCTTGTTTATCAAAAACAAATTCACACCAGCCTGGCACACAACCTACGTGGCTCATCCTTCACATGGTGAGGATGGAAAATAGTCTGAAACACTGTCTGTCTGCTGTCTGTGGCATTTGACCTGTTAGAGAGGAAGGAAAGAGGAACCAGAGGTCTTTGCCGGCCTACCTTACATCCTCCAGTGTGGGGTAGCAAGTGGGGCCATGTGGAAGGAAGGGAAGGGGCAGCGCAGAGTTGTCTGGGGGCTCTCAGGAGCCTCTGCCTCCTAGGAGAGACGAGGCGTGGGGCTTCAAGTGGGGCCCCTTTGTGTATGGCTCACGTGGTCCAGGGAGTCGTCTACTGTGGYGTCTCCTAATGCAGTTGGTCAACTGTCTGGGGAGAGAGTTCAGCGCAGGACAATGCAATAAAAGAAACAGAAAGGAAAGAGGGCTTGATAGCGTCCGTACAGTTGAACTAACAGGGTGTGCTCGGTTCCAGCATTAGCTATTTGTGTCTCCCATTTTCATTTTCTGAATGGGACAGGGAACTAGCCCGTATGGTGGAGATGCTAATGTTTTTCAACCTTTGGGGCTCTGCAAAGAAAATCTGTAGTATTTTGTATTAAAAAATGTGTGTGTGCATGCACACACATGTGCAAGTGTATAATGCAATGGAGGTCTAAAAGAACAAGTTGCCATGTGCCTATCTCCATGAGCCTGGGGATGGCTGGTGAAAGCAGGAGCACAGGTGCACAAATGCATGAAAAGTATGTAATGTCTTTAAAGAATAAGTAAAAAAAAATCTATGGATGGAAAAAATGTCTGTTTGCTGTGGAAAATATCTACGTTACATGTTGCAACTTCTTGCTTGTAATGTAGCAACTAGGGCTGAAGACAAAAAGAGGCACAGAAGGAGACAATCACAAGGGCCTTTACAAGACAATGGCCATTTTTTTCTGTTTTCCAAGATAGAAAAATTAAATAGTCTTATCTGGTTAGTATTATCTTGATAATGAATATCCTATACTGTTATGTATAGGTTTTGTATGGCATTGTTCTCTCCAATCTCCACGACATGATGCTGCCACTGCATGTCACTACTGCAACTGAACCACCCAGACAGATTTTAGCGAGGTCTGTAAAGCTCAGGTGGGGTGAGAGCCACCCCTGCTCCAGCAAGGTCCCAGCACCCTGGCAGCACAGAAGGAGCCTCGATCACTGCTGAGCTGCTTTAACCATCTCCCACATCTTCTTCTCGCTCCTTTGTCTTGAGGTGGTAGCTTTCCCCCAAGACTATGTGGCAGTCATGGGGCTGTCACAGAGGGGGAGAAGGAGCCTCTGTAGGAAGGTGATCACCCCTTTGCCTTCTCTTAGAGTCAGAGCGCTTCCTCTCATACGCCCAATGTAGAAAAACGGCTGAAAAACTTTAGGTGTGAATTAAAAAAATGAAAGAAAAAGAAAGTATTTGTTCAAAGCCTTAAGTCCTTTGATAGGTGGTCCATGAAACTCGGCACACATCAGTACCTCTACAGCTCTGTTGCAGGCTGGTTTCTGTGTTTTGAAGACCCTCAGCATTCTCCTCAGCACTATTGAACTCAAACCGCCAAACCCAGGTGCTGGCTGGCTGCTGTTCCTGAAGTTCAGACCATATGGGGTTTGCCAAGTCCTTTTTCTGTCATAGGAGTAGAGTGGTAGGTTACTGCATGCCTGGAGGAGCCGAGGTCCATGTTTAGTTCCTTCGTTTTTGCTTTGCTTCCCTTTACTGAAATGACTGATGTTAGGGAGCAGAGGCAAGTTCTTTTGGGGATTCAGGTTATCCTGAGAGAAAGTGCTGAACCCTTTAAACTAGGCTGCTGTGTCTTTGCAGCTTTTGCACTTTGCAAAGTGTTTACCTGACACCAGCTAATAGGGTAGGTCTTGTCTCAGAAATAATGGACGATAATGAAAGCAATGTTTTATTTGGCGTCCCAATTTTGTAGCACTGAAATGACGAAAACTTTCAAGACCAATACGTTTTGGAGAGAGCTTAAACTGAAAATTCAGACCAATAACTGACCCAGATTAATTCAGCAAGTGCAGGACCTTCAAAATAATGCATATTCCCCATTTCTTATTTTTTCGCCCAAACCGATAGTCAGGGAAGGAAAGTTACATCCCATTATTCATTTCTGATAGCTCATTCACTGATGTGTGCATGAACCTAACCTTCCCAGGAGTATTTAGAAAAATGTTGGCCAGGCTTCCTTCTTTCTGTAGTCACCTGGCTATTTCATGTCGCTACATAAATCTGCTTGGCCTGCTGGCCATGCTCCTGATTGCTGTTTTTGCAAATGCCCAGTTCTTCTAGTACGGGGACAAATTAGTTTCAGTGGAGTTATGCTGGTTTACAGTAGCTGAGAATCTGTCCCTTGCTGTAAACCTCTGAGGGAAAAAGTAATAATTCAGAGAAGTAGTGGACTTTTCTCCTTTGAATTAACATCGCTGAACTATAGCTGAGTGTAAAAATTACTCTCCTGAGAATGAGAGTTCTTGTGAATTCTCAGTCAGCTCTGGAAAGCATATTTAATACCAACATTCAGAAACTTGTCTTTTATGAAAGGTTTCCAACTAGAGACTTGATTTGCCTCCAGATACTATAAACCATGCTGAGATCTGTGCAGAACTAGCTTTGGCCTTGGAAATGAGTGGTGTGGAACTCACAGTTTCGTACTGATCTCTTGAAAACATCTTTAAATAATAACATTTTCTAATGGTAAAATTCAAAGAAGTTATTTGTCACATGGAATTTCTTACTATGCCTTCTGTCAAGAAAATACTGTGAAAATAGTTTCAGCCATCTCCATGAGCATTTGGCTCAGAATAAGTTTCCATATTTAATGAACATCATTCTTAATAGGAATAATTGTATTTTTGTCACACTTTYGGCTACATTACGGAAAATTTAGAAAAATGAGCTACCAGAAAGACAAAAAGTGAATGCGTGAAAGCTCCTGTGAATTTGGAAATACCTGTTTAAAACTTCTCATGCGTAACGTCCCCCTTGTGGTTTTTGGAGCAAGCTTTTTTTGCCTCATAAATTTCCTTTGTGTGTTCCCGGCAGCCATCCACCTGTAGAAGAGGGATCCCTGTGGGTGCGCAGCCAATGTAAATAGCATCCCTCACACCCTGCCAGGACCGGCAGGTCAGCGGGGAGGCAGCACCCCGGTCGGTCGGGAGCTCAGTCGTCTGCCAGCATCAAGATGTCACAGCCGGGCAGTGAGCTCTGAGTGAAGGAGACTTGACCGGCCTTTTCTGGCTGCTCCCCTCGGCTCAGACCCGTAGGATCCCAGCAGTAGATTCACCGCCCCTTCCTTTTTATTGATTGTTAGAAACGGAATTGATTGAAGGATGATCCCTTTCCCAAGAGCATTCTCTAGGCAGCACTCTCTGCCTGAGGAGCAGGCACTGAATAAGCCTTGGTACGTAAGTTCACCCGGCTGGAGGATCCAGGCCTTAGTCCTCTGTGTAAAAATCAGATCATGTTGTTGTATTAAGAGGCAGCCCTGTTCTTCCTTTGTCTCCCATCCCCCACCTTCAATACCTCAACGTCACTCCAGAGGATTTCGTCTCCTCTGACCCTCAGCAACTAGAGAAATTTGAGAGAAACACAAGCCGCCCCTGCTATGTAAAATAAAAGACTTTTGTGGAAATCCTTTCTCTTCGCTAGAGCATTTCGAGCAGTCTTTGCTGCAGTGATGCCAGCGCTAACCAGCAGCCCGGCCGGGGTAGCCACCGAGCCGTATTAGCCTGGCGGCCGCTGTAGGGTAACCTCAAAGCCAGCCGGGGAGTATCGGTGCTACACGGAGATCATAGCTGTGGCTGTGGCTCTCGCCATAGGCTTTCTGAAAGCATTGTGCACCTGCAGAAGCCTTTGGCAGTTAATCCTTCCTGTTGGGCAGGCTGGCACGGATGCATGGACACCGTTACTGTGGCAAGACTGGGGAGCAGGCTGAGCTGAAGCAGCGGGTCCGCAGAAGCAGTCTGGGCAGACGGGGGTTAGTTTTGCTGCTCACAGGTTCAGAGGAACGAGCAGCATAGTGTCCCTTCTGCAGGAGACCCTTCACCAGCTCCACTGCCAGTCTCCTCCCCCCAGCAAAGACTTCCACTGCTTCACCGTCACCAGCGCAGAGGTAAGGAGGCAGGATGAGTCCGGACGCAGGTGTCTTCCCAAGCGTTCACTGATGCTGACACCAGCAAGGTAAAAAAAAAAGTTTATTGCACTGTTACGCTTCTGGAAAGGAAAATCTCTGTTGGTGCCGAAACTGCACAACACCCTGGAAAGCTGTCAAACAGCCTTGTAGTAATGCCAAAAGATGTTTTGAAAAGTGACATAATTTAAATCCTTTAATTTATATTGAATGCTCTTTCCTGCCTGCTGAGCAAGATTCTGACAAACTTTTCTCCAGAGAAAGCACAAATTTACATTTCTTTTTCAAGCATGAAGTTCTATGACACTTCCATTCTGCTGGCATTTGGAAGTCCTTTGTGGGTTTTGTTTGAACCATAGTATATCATAGAACAATACACACACAAAAAAATCTCAATAGCACGAAGCTGAACACCCATCATCAAGAACTGAAATAGCTAAGAATTCAGCGGCGGCAGTAATTTGCTTTCTTTTCTATATCTTATGGCACAAGGATATTTTTAGAAGCACCTCAGACACAAGAGCTTCATTCCTCTTCTTAAAAGGAGCTAAATCATTTTTTAAAAGGGAAATTACCCACCTTAAAAAAATCACTTCATATTTTAAATGTGTTTGATACAGGAGTTGCCAACATTTGCCACCTGAGGGTCCCAGGCTTACCCTTTGAGGAAAGAAGGAAGTCCCTCAAAACTGCTTTTGCTTTCCCTCTCAAACAGCGCTGCTTATAAACTTCAACAACTTTGAAACATTACCCAAAACCACTAGCTTTTTCAAAAAAGCTGGTACCTGTCTCCCTGATCAGCCGTAGTGTCAGGTAACGTTTAGCAGTGATCGGTCACACCTCACAGGCTGCTTTTATAGAAGCAAAATTTTTTCAGCAGTTATGGCTAAGTTTTCAAGAAAATCAATCCTGTCCATGTAGTGAAAGTGTAGTGATCAACCATGATTCTTGGTTGATCAAGAATTTTTTCATTCGTTCCACCTCTAGATGCCACAGGAGAAAGCTAGCACCGCAGGCTGGCTGCCTACCTGTTCTTCTGCGTACTCATGTCCCAGGCTCACCTCCTTTTGAATACCGGACATATATTCATTGTTCCTGTGCCACGAGTGTCCTTTAGTTCAAACCCACCCCCGCCTTGTTCCCTGATTTCAACCATCTCCCGTGGGATGTGTTCTTGGGGAGCAGGAGCTTGCTCAGTCTTCCCTCCCTCTTTGTCCTGATCTGCTCCCTCCTTCCAGCTTGAAAGCATCCTTCCTGAGCAGGGGCAAGCAGCTTTTTGGGTGTCCCAGGGAGGTCTCAGGAGGGCGTGCTGTGCAGGCGTAGGTTTCCCCTGGCTCTCTGGGACATGCCCTGCCTGACGCACTCGAGGACGGTGACTGACTTTCACAGAACCACGTCCTACTGTGGATTGTGGTTTTCCCATGATTGACTTAAAAAACAGCTGGTCATTTCTATCCAAGTCTTCCGTTAAGAGCACTCTTGCTACTCGTCCCCAAGCGTGGCACTTGCATTTTGCCCTATTGCATTTTATCCTGTTTTTATTACTCCAGACACTGCTAGCTGACTCCTGCCTCGGTCATTTGTGGAAATAGAATGACCCAAAGCCAGCTAATGACCTGTCTCCTCTGTGGTTCTCATTTCATCCTGAGTGTTTTGTCTTTCTCTGGTTTGCCAGCCCGTTCACCTAGCTCATGGTTCTTGAATTAATTTCCAGCTTCTATAGCTCATCTAATAATTTCCATTTAGCACGGAATTAAACACTTTATTAAATTCCAAACAAATCAGGTGTACCCCATTGACCACATTTCTTCTGGGCCAAACTAAGTTAACTTCTATTCTTTTTTCATGCTGTTGATTTCTGTAGGTGATCTGGAGTACTTGGCGGATTTCCTTTCAACCTAGTCAAGAGAAGGTTTTCCCAAAGGAGGTGAAGAAACTCCATACTGAATTTTTGATGGATGAGCAGTTACAGAGCAAGTATTGCACTAGCAAACAGAGAATACATGAAGTGTTAAAAGCCATCTCAGCCCTCGTGAATAAGACTTTTTTGTACTGTATGGTTAAACTTTTTTTCTAACTTGATAAGAATTTTTTTCTCTACAGCTAGGGATTTCATTTGATCTAAGAAATCATCCTAAAATATCATGAGTCTCCCCCCTTTCAGTTAATATTATTGTGAGAGATGCTTGCATATAGTTTGCAGTTCTAGATTATCTTTTTTGCGTAAGCAAAATGTAAAAAATAATTGTATTCACCTGTGAAGTTTCTCTCCTGGTGAAAATGTCAACAGTTTGAAGGCATGGAGTATAATCACACAAGACAGCTATTTTATTTCATTTCATTCTTTCTTTTAGGTCTCTCAATTACTTTCTGGAATTGCCTTTTTGTTCTTCTTATTACATGATAATGACTGTAATGAATAGAGCAATAAACCTGTTACCTAACACTGTAGCTGTGGAGAAATCACAAGTCATTGGAAGTATGTCTTAAATACCCATTGAATACATTTCTCCCCTATGTAACACATTTCCAAGTGTTTTCTTCTTAGGTATTTGATCTTTAAATAAGGAACTTAAAAGTTTTCAATACACAATCAACTTTAATGTTTGTATTGCAGGATAGCATTATAAATTAAGGAAACAACACTGAGTCGATTCAGCTGTGGAAGCGTTTCCATTTTTCATTTGACATCCCTAAGCTAATCACATTTAATATTCCCCTTTTAATTGTTTTGGATTTTGCCCTGTGTGGAGGGCTCATTTACCTCTCTCAAGTATTTCATTTCATTTCATTTCAATGGAGTGTCTTGAGTTGTAACTTTTCAGGGGAGGGGAGGCGGAACGCCCAACTCTGAACTAAACAACATTGCTGTCAGTGGAGCGAGTCCCCTCTCTTTGGTAGCAGCTGCAGGAGCGGCGGAGGGACGGCTGCTCTGCGAGGGAAGGGGAGCCGGGAGCTGGGAGCCAGGGTGGGCAGGGGCCCTGCCCTCACCAACGGGTCTGTAGTGGACGAGGAGGTCCAAGGTCAAGCCAGGAAACGGAGTCGGTGGGTCGGGGTGCGGGAGGTGCATGGCCAGGCACAGCTGCCCGCTGTCAGAGCTGACCTCGAGCACAGCCAGCCAAACCCCTCGGAGCAGGGAGGGAGGAGGCTGCAGAGCCTTTTGGGACACCCGGGGCCCTGGCAGATCCTCTCTCCCTCAGTAGCATCTTCACATCTCTTCTCTGTTCTCTTAACAGCAATGCCCTCCTCTCCCTTTATACCACTGAAAAATGGCTGTGGTAGCTGCAGAGCCTCTTTGCTGCTTGAAGGCTGTCACAGGTCTGCCTGATCAATGTGTGGGGGGGCTGCGGGGTCCCCAGCAGGACCAGGCTGGTAGATGCTCTCCACCCCACCTCTGTGTCAATGCTTCAGACAAGTTTTGAACTGCAGTCATCCCCAACCTCTCTGCAATTCAGCCAGCATCCAGCCTGTCATCAGCTCATCCTTCCTCTTTCTGATCAACGTATACAGCAATGGCCCAATCTATTGTCTCCTCTTGAGTCCCAACTTCTCCCGACCTCTTTCCTCCTAACACCAAAGTATTGACATATTCCTAGCCCAGTTTTATCGCATTCATGATCACGTTTTAAAATAATCAGGTTGCGTGAGGATTATTTTGTGTTTATTCTTCTCTGTCTTTTTCTTTTCTTGTACCACAGAGCGGGTGAGGAACGTCTTTGGCCACAACACGCTGGAGTACACAGTTAATTTATGTCAGGGGCATTACGATTTCCTCGTCCGAATGCCCGAGAACGTAATTATACAGATACTGTCGTTTCTAGATGTTGATGACCTTCAACAGCTATCAAAAACATGCAAGAAGTTCCAGCAGGTAATGTCAGATATTGGTGCTCGTATTCAAGTTCACTGTTAAGAAACAACGTGAGGCGGAACTTCGTTTCAGTCTCATTCAGTAGAACCATCCGCATTTCTGCGGTAACCAGAGATGGAAAGCAGCACAAGACAGAGACCTGGGCACAGATCAGTAGTAACAGGCCAGGTCCTTCATGCTGTGGATAATCTAAACCCTCTGTCTGACCAGCTGGATCCTTCTAGCATTACTTTCTGTTCACAAGAGCTGGCAACTGAGATCCTGATTAAAAAAAAAAAAATCCTGCAAGTTTTATGCAGAATATTCCTATTTGACTTTAGAATATATAAACATTTTTAAAGAGAAAAAAAAAAAGAGCTTCCTGCATTGTTTTGTATCTCCTGCCTTCTACACATGCCGGGAGGCAATTCTGGATCCTGCATGGACCATGGGTCAATATGCCATTTTTGTACCAGCATGTAAAACCCCTCTGAAGTTAGTCTTTACCCTTTTGGAGAGTATTTATTTTTTCTAATCAAGGCTGCTAGTTGGAATTAGGCAAAGAACACTGCATTCACAATTGCAGTCCGACATCTTCTGTGTTTGTGTCAGTTTGAATCAAAATACTATAATATTTCTATATGAAACAGTAATGAGCCTCTGATAGTATTTACATAGTTGTAGATGAGATATGCAAATGGGACATGTTCAGGAGATCAGGATGTGGTCTAATGAAGTGTAAACCACAAAATATATCTGGAAAACATTTACTTTTTAGTTATGCAGCAGTGAAGAGGTTTGGGAGAGGGTTAAACTGTTAAGAGTTAAACCAGCTCTCGGTAAGAAGAAGATGACATTTTCAGTCTTCAAGAAGAACTTCAATGAGAAGCCCAAGCGGACGCAGAGAAGAGAGAGTGCAGTCTCTGAAGTCACTTGGAAACTATCAGATAAGACTCAATAGGTTTCCCATTTGTTTCACATATTCTTTCTTTCAAAGGAAACAGTTATAAATAAATAATAATACCCTGAGAATTTTAAGTTTCTCCTTTCATCATTTAAGACTCAAACAGCATCACCAACTCACAAGTCACACTTCCCGCTGATTTTTTCCCATTCTGTATTACATCAGGTTTGGGGGGGGAAGTACTAAACGAGTTTAATTTTTTTTTCCTTTTTAAGCATGTTTTATTTTGATGTTCAATATAATTTTGTGCATAGTCAGTGGTTTTTGTCCTGTTAACATCTGACGTCTTTCTTTGGGCCGTTCAGGACTAATGCTGCAAATTGAGGCTAGCAGAGAAACTGCCTGCAGCACGAAGAGCGGTGTTGGCTTACCACGGCTGGGGAGATGAGCCATCGACCTCCAAAGACCCTCTGAAAACAACTTACAGACATTTGATTTTAAATGAAAAGAAGCAGCAGAATGTGTTTAAAAATTGAATGTGAGGTTGTCAGTACGATGTTTTGGAGTTGAATAAGCTTCTCTTTAAAACTGCGACACGCACGAATGTGGGTTTTTTAACTGAGTATTTACGTTCCCCATCAGTTTCCCGTAACACAATAGCTCATGACAGACTGGAGCCCAGTTCCAGTTTGACAGACAGGGTGATTTCCATATTGCTAAGCATCAATGACCTCAGGACTCAGTAAGAAACAGGGCAACAGAAATTCAGTGAAGCTATCGAGTCGGTGAAGATTTTTATTAAATGTGGAGCATTATATTTTAAAAGCAAGAGAACAGATGGCACCACACTCAGCTGCGATCTAACCAGACACAATTCCCATTCCGCAGGGATGCTGGATCTACTTTCAGCAAAGCTGAATTTGCAAAACAAAGTTACTATTGTGGCAACAAAGCTCTCACGCCACACTGCGTTTGCACAAAGGCAGGCTGCAAGCCCGCATTTATTTGGTGTCATCGGGAGAAGCGTAGAAGAACGAGCGAGCACGGAGCAGGTGGCAGCTCCTCCTGCCCGGCCGCCCCGGCGAGGGGAGCAGGCTCAGGCCCTGCTGCATCCCTGTGCAGGAGAGATCGGGGCACAGACTTGGAAATGCATTCTGCTGCTTTAGCCGTTGTATTTTACAGCATTACCATAAGGTACACGCTGGCTTCCAGMGGGCAGTGTCCCCCGAGGCCTGGTCAGGTGAGGGGTGCAGTCTTCCCTACCGATACGGCTGTACAAACCCCCATCCCAAACCCGATCCCTGCTCCCACAGGCACGCGCTGTCCTGCTGGCACTGCCCGAGATGGCCATCAGCACAGAGAGGGGAAGCTCAGCAGGGGCGTTTCTCTGCTGGCAGGAGGCATTTCTCGTCTCCTCGGGGTCACATTTTAGCGGAGAGCCTGTGGGCAGCACGCCCTTGTGCCCCGGGCTCCTGGTGCTCCCGCTGCTGCCTGGCTGCTCCCGTCTCTCCTGAGCTTGTTGTGGCAGGCATTGCATGGCTACAGAAATGCTTGGACCCTGCTGTGGTGGCCGGTACCTTCTGCTGGCCCCCTCAGATGTGGGAGGAATAGATGCCAGTACCTGCTGAATAAGAGAGGTTGTCCCAAGAGCTCCTTGAGCGGCGCAGCCAAGCCGTCAGGCAGCGGGGGCTCCTCAGGATGCGGCTTGGGACGCAGCCGTGGTGCAGACTCTCCACACCCGAATCCGGATGTCCTGAATATTCCTTCCATGTGAATACAGAAGTCAAAGGCCAGGCTCTCTGCCCCCTCGTGCAGGAGGCTGCATTCACAAGAAAGCAAAAATAAGTGAACAAAGGGGCTGCAGAAATCCCGGTCAGTGAGGGCATGGCAGCCTGACCTGACGGACATGGATGTTTAAACCTTGAGAGTTTTCACTGAGCCGGGGTTTGGCGTCCAGTCTCTGGTAACTAAAAGAGATGGAAAATAAGAAGCCCCAAATGGAAAATTACTGCTAAATAAACTGCGTTTAGTTAATTACCTATAAGGCTATCAAGAGGTACTCATAACGTAGGCACTTGGGTGGAGGTGGGGGAGTAGCCTGAAAGCCACCGTTGACCAAAAGATACCAAGCTCGAGTTTGTGAGCACGTGCAAAATCGCTGCTTTTCTGGGTCCTGTGGGTCCCTCGCACAGGTGAGACCCCTCCCCCAGCCTCCCCTGGGCATCAGAACAGGTGGGAAACACTCACTTTTGAGCAGACCCTCATCGGGCGAAGATCTCAGCCCTGTCTGGCTCTACTGCAGGAGAACTTTCCCGGCAAGTCTCCTTCTCTGCCCAAGCCGGCTCTTTCACTGAGGGGAAAGCCTGCCCCGTGCTAAGGCTACCTGACGCAGCCAGGACGCCAAGACAAAATCCTTTCTCTGCAGTCAGCATAAACTTGGCAAACAAGATAAACTTCAGATGGAGCTAAACCCAAATGATTCTGTAACAGCAGTTTTACTTGAGCTTGAAGTAATTTTAGTCGGCAGCTCACTTACGTAGCTTGGTATTAAAATGCTTCTCAACTGTTATTTTTATCTGCTTCTGAAGAATACCAAGTAGCATAGCATCTTACTTAATTTTTCTAGAGTAATAGATGAAAAAATTGCAGAAGATCACGTCTCAAAATCATAGTCAAAATCTTTTTGCTTTTATTCTATTTAATGCTTAGTATCTGGGAAAATACAATAAATAATTTTTCAGTCTAGAACAATTAGATGTTATGCTTAATAACAAAATGTTCAAAGAGGATGTAAAAATAAGTTAGTATCTTACTATTTAACTTGAATGACAAAGCAGGTCTCAGTTTCAGACAACTGAGAAATTTTCAGCTATGAAAGACAAATGAACGTGTTCTGCCCTTCCATAAACACGCGGCTATCATTGAAACCAATGGAAGAGACATACATATACACACACATACGTATGTGCCTGCATCAGAGGGCAGAATTTGGCCTAGATCTTACAAAATGGTAATTTGCAGTTGACATTCATGTATGTTTATTTTTTTAACAAATAGAACTGCAGAATGTTCATGTATCGTACATTTTCCAAATCCTGCAACTGCAACTTACACGAAACATTAGCATATAAAAAGTCATCACTGTACAACCACTTTTTTTTTAAAAGTCAGTGTCAAAAACATAAAAAACAGCTAATTTATTAAAACCAGATATATTGTTTAAGTGCTGAGGTTCGCGTTAGCTTTCTTCTGTTTAAGCACAAGAATCTATTAAAACAAAAAAGGCAAAAGTGGCTCAGAAAATGACAAACTCTCTAACAACGTACTTGTAGCTTTAATAACACTTACCTGACGCTATAGTTAATTGAAAAACAATGTAAACACAATGAGGTACAGATACCAACGGACATTTCTCACAACTGTGCAAACTGTGGGCCTCCTCCTGCAAACACCACTGGCTCCAGAGCTTCCTCCCAGGGCCGGGCCCACCGAGTCCGACTGCAGCGTCCCGCAGCAGCCCCTGCCGCTGCYAACTGCAGGAAGGGGTCCTGTGACCCTCATGTCATGCACCAAATACATTTAAAGTGCCTCAGGTTTCAAACTGATGCAAATCTACATTTCATTTCTTTAGACTTGAAAAGGTGGAATAGCTTCTGAAAAGTCTTATATAAATACTCCTTTAAAACTATTAGAGGTTTTCTATTTCAACGTAGATCTAGTAAAATATTGAACTGCTTTTACATTAGGCAAATAAGTGTTTGCTCTGCTTTTTGTAAAAAAGCAACTATATTCCTTTGCTGTAAGATACTTTATATGCCTCCAGTCACTCTTCCCTTTATTTTACAGAAAGTAAGAAAAAGGCAGAGCTATTATCATTTTCTTGGTGCAATCGCCTGTGGAGTTCTGCAACAGCCCTATGGACTTTTTCTGATAACACTGAATCTTAAGTTCATCGCTTTTACAAGTCTTTTCTCCAGTTTGTTTTATTCTGCTTCTTCGCTCTTCTCAGAACCACCTCCAGCTGAATTATCTGCCTCATACTTTTTATCAAGAGCATCTTCAAAGGATTTCCCACTGCAGTCATAGGTTTTACTTGTAGATCCCGTATGTGTTCGAATGCGAGCTCCTGGCTGGTATAACTGCATGGCTGGGCGATCCTAGAAGGAAGGAGGTGTGGTTAGTGCTCTGAGAAACCTGTGGGGGATACACATGTGGGATTTTAAAGTGATGAATGTTTGTGAAGAAAGTAGATTTTGTGTTAAATCACTTTACATTTCGTAAGACCCAGGAAAAAAATGGAGTGTAATGAAAATTGACTGAGTATTTAATATCTGTCTTGTTTATAACACTATTCTTGGGAGCCAAGCATTCTGAATAAACAAAGAAAGCTGCAAAAATTAAAGATCCTATGATACATTTGATGTAAACAAGGAGAAATACTGCAGACAACTATCAAACACAGTATTACAGGTAAAACTCTGAAATATCTTGCTACCTTCACTAACATCAACTGGGAAGGACAATAGCCTGTGCACTTGCAACTCTGCAGATAAATGACAAATATTAAATATAAGCATAAAAAAAAAAGACACACCAGAGAACAGTTTTGCAGGTAACAGCTAGAAAATTACCCTCAACTGAACTTGACCAATTGATATGTGTGCACTGCTACTTCAAGTCATGAATCATTACCACAATTTAAACATGGAATGCACATTTTCATTATATGTATCAAAATGAAATTGCAGTTATTGCTCTGCTTCATCACGCCTTCCATACTGAGTATGAGAGCAGGGGAATTCACCCACTGATAATGAACAAAGTAAGTACAATTTGAACGCGCGCAGGCTTTGTGAGTGACCCAATCATACCCACGCTGATTTGATCACTGGAAAATGGAAGAAGGAGCCAGTTTACAAGAAAAAGACACCTCAAACTTGCAAATGGTGATGTTCCATAGCTCTCAAGAGCACTTTTTAATCTTGGAATTTCAGTAATAAAACATACAGCTTAGAAACTCTGCTTAAGAAGTCTTTTCCTAGCAAGAGTATTTTACTCTCACAAATACCAGTTTTTAATGTTATGAAGCAACCCATTCACCAAAACCTGAGCTTTTTGACCAAAGTCTTATGTTAAGTTTAGCAAACAAAATTAAACAGCCTATTTTAAGATAGTGGCAGAGCACTGAAATTGTCCTACATCAAACTATATTAATTTTCAATTGCCTTCATAATTTGAAGTCATTCCGGTCTTTTGTTCTTTCATTCTTTTTTCTTATTCCCAACATGCATTTTCCCTTTTTCTTGCTTTTTCCTTCACCTTTGTCTTTTTTGCTCCACTTTTCTCTCTATCTCTTTAGACCAGATACCAAGATTCACTATTGGGCCATACAACTAGATCATTCTAGTCAGTGCTTTGTAGTGTGGTATGAAATGCGTAACATACATCTTTCTACATCACAAACAGCTGCATAAAATTAGATCCTCTGACAAGCAGTGCCCCTTGGAAAGTTTATGATAAAGGGTCCAAACAATTTTTCGTATCACAGACTCTGTACCTCGCAGTTTGCATGAAAGCTAGCACAACTGTTACTTACGCTGGAAATTTCCCRTTTTCTATTTAATTCTTACAAACTTCAGAAAGAAGCTCGATCTCTGCCTAAAAACTTGTGTTGGCATTGTTAATTCTATAGATAAGTTGGAAAGCTCAGCCCCTGACTCTTATCTACGTGATAAATACTCCAAGGAAGAAAGTCACCACACTGCAAAAAACTTTACTGATACTGCTTATTTTGTTTAGGGAACAAATCTAGCACTTGAAGTGTGTACTAATCCAGAGACTCAGCAAGTTACCAGAAGTGCGATGGGAAGAAATAAAAAGGAGGCGTCTTCTTAAGGCTTGACAAAAGGCCCCCAAGACCCACCATCCAGGTCCAAGGTTGCAGATATTTCACCAGATTTCAGGAGTAGCGTTGCAAGCATGAGGAAAACTGCTTTTCCCATCTTCCTGCTTCTGAACTAGCCATTTTTCTGACTGTTCTACAGCTTGAGCCACTGGTGTATGTGGAAAGTGGCTAATGTGTATATGCAGATAAATCTCACCCATACTGCCCAGCTGACCTTTGCATAAACAAAAAGCGGGGCACACTGGGCTTTCTGTGTTTGCACAAGGCAACTTACTTGACACACAGAGCGAGTCCACCGGGACTTGCTCTATGCATGCTCCAGACAGACTCACTCTGCACGTGACCACTTTACTCCTTGTCAGCCTTAGCCCACATCACACATCAGTCACTTGGTTTGAAAGAAGAGTTTCACATGCAGAATAAATTTCTACACGGAACAGTGTTTCGGTCATCTTTTGTGGAAAATCTAGGATCAGAAGGCAGAGAAAATGAGGGTGACAGGGAGAGCCACCTCCTGAAAAGACCCTGGCACATCCATGAAATCAGACAGTCTGAGAAAAATGATGCCCATGTCTCTGGGAGACAAGTAAGGGACGGCTCTTCTACACACCCTGCTACAGGCCCCGCTTGCACTGGTTTTGCACCTGCTCTTTCCCTGAAAGCGACCATGAGGATAATTTGTCCTAACCAAATGACAGCCCTTTCATACTGGTGGGTATACAATACTGAAGAATTTGCACATTCACACCCTCTCAATACAACGGTCTCTGAATTAGCTATTTATTTAAGTCCCTGTATTTCCTCTACTGAGCAATGCCTGGCCAATCCATAATATAATTACTTTATGTGCTGGGTAATGGAAGTACATTTTTAAAAGACTAGTATGCCACAGTTTTTAAATTTCACTACAGGTCAGAAGTATAACAATTTTTAATACACTCATAAAATACAAGGCTTCCAAGAATAGCGTTCTAAAAAAGTTTGGGTTGAAAGGAAGACAGAAAGTCTTCTATATATTGTAAATATGAACGAGCAGAGACCTGTGACCTTAACTTATTTTAACTGCCGTTGTCCTCTGATAACAATAAAAAGAAGTCTGGGTTTTACTGAAAATTAAATAAAGAATTGCTTTTTTTGAAAAAGCACCTTTATGCTGAGTTTGCAAAAGTAAAACCTGTGATCTTGAGGCATATTTAACTAATGAAAGATTATCCTAAATGAATAAAAGAACCTTATTTCTTATGCGCTCCTTTTTGGATGCCATGTCATCACACTTGTCCTCTTTACCCAGTTTGTCTACTGCCTCCACAGTGAAGCTGTAGTTGTAGTTCCCTTTCTTTCCTCTGTCTTGGTTGTATCCTTTCCCCCACTTCAGCTCTTCTTCATTCCTTCTCACAAACTTGTCAAACTCATAGTGAGCTCTATGCTTTCTGCCATCATCCAATCGATACCTTTGTCTTTCAGGTTCTTTTTCTCGAAATCTTCTCTCCAAATCTCTTTGCTCTTTGTCACTATCATTTTGTGACCTACGAGTATGTATAAAAAGAAAGAAAATCCAAGCAATTAACAGTAAAAAAAAGCTGCTGAAGGATAAAATACAAAGMCTTCCTTTGACTTCAACAGTATTTAGATCAATTGTATGGCAATTAAAACGGGTTATGTGCAATTTGCTGAATGTCTCATCCATGTATGTCCAGCCCTTGACCATGCATTCAGTTCAAAATAGCAGACAAAGCTTTGCAAGCAAAATCTGACTTTTGTGCAACTGTCGTGAAGGCCCATTCTTCAATTTTTATCCCTCTCTGCAATCCCATAAATAGTTCCCCAATACTCTTCACATAAACACATGCCACATGATTAGCTCTTGTGGCCCGTTCTTGAGAATACTCATGTATATGAGTATTCCCTTTAATGGGAACATTGTGCAGGTATCATGTATCAATTTGTAAAGTTTTATGACTCTATTTAACAAAAATTATTCACTGACATTGCAACTTGCAGAAGGCATTTGTGAAAACGAACACTTATGTTCCAGGCTTTTGTTTGTTATGTCTCCAGGTAATTTAGCCTACCTTTGCGTATTGTATTTAGGCGAAAGACCATTACATTACCACAACATAATACTTAATTTCTGCTATGCTGCAATGGGTTTATATTATAAAGACTATTAGTTTGCAACATTTTGCTGCCTGTCTGATACAATTCTCAGCTCTCTCATTCACTTCATTGTTCCTGTTCAGCAAGCGGGTGCTCCTCTCATACAGCCAAACTGCAAATAATGAAGAAAGATTACAGAATAGATTGAACTTTAAAAGGAGCAAATACAGGCAGTTTCTTTTTATATATTGCATATGTATAAATACTTAAAATTGAAACAGGAAAGTTGCTTTTGACAGTCTGCTCACATTTTGGGAATCAGCAGACAGAATCAGAGAGGATGGAGATTTTCTAATGGTGTAGTGATCAAATAGTGATATGCTTCTCATTTAGAATGGTTTAGTATCAATAAAAGTGTATCTTTCTATACCACTTTTTTTTTTTTTAAATAACAGAACTGTGAAAATTGTCAGCCTCTGCCATGAACTTAGGCATTGGTGGGGCTGCCAAGACAGGGTGTCCACCTCAGAAAGAGCTGGAGGTCAGCAACAAAACCTGAATGACAGGTAAGTTATTCAGCATTTCACAAGACTCTGCTTGTGTCAGCATAACACATTCACCAAGTGGAAGCAACGTCCCAGCTGTCACAGATACCTGAAGCAATCACAATTACAGAGATACTGTACCTGTAGCATAGATACATATATATAAAATACTATGTTAGCTCTCAAGGGGTATGTGGCTATAAGTTGTTTTGTTTCACGTCTAATATGCTATTCTACAACACTACCTTCAAGTCCTAGCAAGGCTCAGAGCATGACCTTCCAAAAAGCCCGAAAGACACATCTCGATTTGTTGCTGTAGCATCACCTGGTACCTCTCTCTTCCCCTGCCTGTTACTGTGGATGAGGAAGGAATGGATATGCCTGGAGGTAAGCAGGTGACAGGGATACAAACTCCAGCTTAAGAGTGGTTAAAGTAGCTTTCTAAAATTCAGTCACAGCAAACAGGCAGGCAAGAATGGAAATGGCGGGGTAAGCGATGATGAAGTGCAGGCAGAAGGGAAAGTTACACAGCCAGAGAAAGAGAAAGCAGAGATGGAAGTAAAGGGAATGGAAGCATACTTCTGTTTGGTATAGTTTCAAATCCATATGTGACCATGTACACTCATGCACCTACTGAGGTTTTAATTTGTGGTAGAAAGCTATTGCTACGGAGCCTTTAAACATGGTTTCAAACAGGCAATTCAGTCTCCTGCATGTAGAGTTGGAAGTTACAGTTTATTACTGATTTCTGAGTCAGTGACAAAGTAGTTACAACTTTAATTCTCGATCCAGCTGAAATAGCCCATAGCTTGCTACCTAATCACACCCACGAATAATCATGATGAAATGAGTACTTGGAAAGACAAGGTAACACTTACTGTACCTGCGCAGCCARAAGGATTCTGTTTTACACCTGGAAAACCTACAGTAATGCCTTATTAAACTTACAGGATCAATAGTAAAAATGTTATATGGCACCACCAAAAGCTTAATACATAAAAAGCCTTATTAGCAAACAACTGACTTGCCTCTGCAAGTGTTTCTGTTGACCCTGTTCTGTTTCCTTTGTTGAAGAACATCAATGAAAGAGTTGCTGAATATTTTCAATTTCCATTAGAGAATAGGAAATGGAAGTTGTCAGCCCCTTTCAGGACATACTCAACACTTGGAACACTGAGCCCATGTTTGAAGTCCTTAGTCAGAGACAAAAAAAGATGAATAATGCATGTAGGAAATTATTGGTAAACCATTTCTTCAATTAGCAAATTCAGTGGTTTTATTTTCCAGTGTTCAAAGTTTCTTTATTTTTCTATTTGCCATTAGGAGAACATTTGCAGCCCCTGCATAATTTTCATAAAAATCAAGAACCGAAGTGGACAAAGGTAAAATTTAAACTACTCAGAATAGGCAGGTAGCCTGCAAGGCTCCTAGAGCACAATCCCAAACTTTCTCTAATACTGTGTATATAATGGTGCTGGTTTTGGCTGGGATAGAGTTAATTTTCTTCACAGTAGCTAGTGTGGGGCTATGTTTTGGATTTGTGCTGGAAAACAGTGTTGATAACACAGGGATGTTTTCGTTACTGCTGAGCAGTGCTTACACAGAGTCAAGGCCTTTTCTGCTTCTCACCCCACCCCACCAGCGAGCAGGCTGGGGGGGCACAAGAAGTTGGGAGGGGACACGGCTGGGACGGCTGACCCCAACTGACCAAAGGGATATTCCATACCATATGAYGTCATGTTCAGCACATAAACTAGGGGGAAAGCTGGCCGGGGGGCCGCTGCTCTGCGACTGGCTGGGCATCAGTCGGTGGGTGGTGAGCAATTGTTTTCATTTGCATCACTTGTCTTTCTTGGGTTTTATTTCTCTCTCTTTTTGCTATTTTCCTTTTCATTACAATTTTTTTTTATTATTATTGTTGTTGTTGCTGTTACTATTATTATTGTTATTTAATTTTATTTCAATTATTAAACTGTTCTTATCTCAACCCACGAGTTTTCTCACTTTTACTCTTCCGACTCTCTCCCCCATCCCACCAAGGGGGGAGTGAGTGAGCGGCTGTGTGGTGCTTAGTTGCCAGCTGGGGTTAAACCACGACAATAATACCTTAGGTAAATTATTTAAATGCTCAAGCTTGTCCTTACATACAAGTTGCACATAACACATGACATCTCAGATTCAGCTCTTTCATTTTGCAAAGTACTTTTGAGAGCTTGGCTGAAAAACTCTACTGAATAACAGTATTGTTTACCTCAGCAGCATATTATTCTTAGTTATGTATCTTACATATCTTATGGGTGAATCCTGCTTCCGATGGGACACATGGGCCAAAGGACAAGAAAGAGAACCAGCTGCTGAAAACATTTGTAAGACATTTCCAGGCTACAGTAGTTATAGAACTGGGCTATACCTCTTGTTCCTACTATTACATATGCAACACAAAAGGCAGTGGGAGACAGAGACAGCCTTCTGCACGTATCTATCATAGGGCTGTCATTCACACCTTAACTATTCTGCCATTGTCCCATTTATCAAACACATTTATCTGTTTATTGCAGCAAAAATGAAGAAAGTGTGATGGAAGAGTAAGGCATCTGAGGCAATTTAGTCTTTGACATCAGTAATGGAAGGAGGGCCTTACCTGAGCTCTTGATTGGGAGCAGGTGAAGTAACAATGAAACTCTGAATGACTTTTCAAGCAGAAATCCTTCCCATCTGGGATTTCAAAACATTTCACAAATAACAAATTGCATCCACTAATATTGC
The DNA here is from genome assembly GCA_035582835.1 of Phoebastria nigripes. Lineage (NCBI taxonomy): Eukaryota > Metazoa > Chordata > Aves > Procellariiformes > Diomedeidae > Phoebastria > Phoebastria nigripes. Next base: position 1,766,602 of record JAYKAV010003066.1, read on the forward strand.
CATCAGGTCAGTAAGCTGTTACTAAACACCTTTTACAAAAAGGACAGTGAGAGATTTGTTCACACAGAGAATAAAATCAGCTCCTTGCTGACAAAACACCCAGCCAACACACCACTTGTATCACGTTTATGTCTTCAAATGAAAACATTTAGGATCTACTTTGGAGCCTAAAAGATAAATATTACTTACTTTTCCTTAAGTTCTTTTAGTGAACCCTCCAATGATTTGGATTTTATACTCCCAGATCCAGATGATTTATCCCATTTGTTTTCTTCAATGTCAGCTTCTTCACCTTTTTCTTTGTGCTTTTCACCGGCCAGCTCATCTCCTTTTTCAGGCTTCTTAAGAAGCTAAGAAATATTTGTTAATATTATGATGTAAAATTATTCTCCTCTGTTGTAACAGACATTTTAACAATGTATTAAATATATCAAAAACCTATTAAGATTGAGGATATTTAAATACTAGGAATATATTTCATGAAGTATAAAATTTAAAAAGTTATTTAAAGAGGGCAGTTTACTTTTGCTAAGGAGTGACAATCATTAACAGGCGTTCAACTGCACACTTTTAAATATGCTGAGAATACTGGAGAAAGCACTTACCTACTCTTCTCTCCTAAGTTTTATATATAAAGATATTATTATGGTCTATGATTTCTTGGAAATCATATAACAGAGCTCAATGTTATTGCCAATAAAATAAAAAGCAGAACCTCTGAGACAAAAGGAGCAAGATTAGTACTTCACTCCATGAAATATTATATATAAAATACGTTACACATGAACTACTTGGGACAGACTGGCATGTAGAAGTAGGTGCTTAGTATAAATACACCCTGACAGAAAAACAGACTGAGGAGAAAATTATGATGTTAGCAGAAAAGATCACATTGCGTTTTCACCTTGGAGATTAAGATTTCCCACAAGTCTGTTCCTTTCACAACAAATAACCCACACAGGGTTTGAGCAGTGGAATTACAGGAATAATCTTTATAGAAGGACCAACGGTCTCAAACTATTTCTCTAACATTTCAAGAATGAGGAGAACATCTCATCAGTCTTTCCATTCCACCAGTTTTTCTGAAATGAGCACAGGTTATTCTTCTCCAGTATTTAAAAGTTCTATAACGTTTCTCTCAGGTAATATTTTCCTTTTCTTTAGGAGACAGAACTAGCTTTCAAGGTCACATTGCCACAGATATGTCATAAATACTGGGGTCATTTGGACAACCAGGTTTGGGTAATACATTTAAAGAATAACTCCCTTTTCTTCTGAAGTTCTCATACGTTTTTCTTTGTGCCTAAATATGAAAAATCTGTAATTAGGCTTCAGAACTTACTATTTTTTACATCCAGGTGAAGGCAACTGTTGTCCAGGAAGAAAAGGAAGAGGGAAGAAGTACACAGCTCTGTGCCTTCTCCCCACCACAAGATCTGGAGTGAGTCTGTGTGCCCTTGCGTTAAGCTACAGACTTATACCAATTTTCCTCTTCAAAACGGCCTATAAACCTTTCCAGTACCCAGTACCACAAAATTTAGTTCAGATGAATAGTTTTTAACTATGTCATCTTATACAAATAAGGTTTTAAATGCCCAGACATAATAGCACAAAATACACCTGCCTAAGTGAAGTCATTAAAGGCACATCTATTCAGATTGTTATAAGGCAGCACAGCCTGAAATTAGCAAGACTTTGTTATAACTTGGTTAAAGCATACTATTAAAATAAATCACTTCCGAGTATAAACACAAAAAAATCTCAGCACATATGGCAAGATGAAGATTTACATGACAGAAAGTGTTAAAGTCATATTTGCAATAATCTTCAACATGTTAGCACAGAACAATTTGGTTCTGTCAGGCTGTCGGCCTAGAATGTGGCAGTGTTGTATAAAGATATCCGAGTTACCTGCCATAACTGCATCAGCACATCATTGTACCTAAGGTAATTAGTCACACTTTTCAACAACACTTAGTCAAAGCCCTACATTACTTCCCCTTCCAGTCAAAACTGGTTTGGTATCTCCACACTGTACTGTAGTACACTGCATTAACAGTATAAGTGAGATACCAGAGGAACTTTTGGATAACTTCAACAGAAAAATAGGGTTTTTTCATTAAGATACCTTGATCCTTATTTCTTTTTCAGAAATCTTCTTTTGCTTCTCCACTTCTTTTCTTTTACGTCTTTCTTCTTCTCTGCGCTTCCTTTTCTCTTCCTCCCGCAGACGTTTCTTCTCCAATTCTCTCCGCCTTCGTTCTTCTCTTTTCTCTTCTCGTATTCTCTGAAGAGTTCAAAATGATTAATTGTAAATTGTCCAATGGAAAACCATGTGAAACATAAATGTTGAACTTCAGGCAAAAGTCTGAACGTACCTGCTTTTCTAATTTTCTATTTTTAATATATTCCAAAAGGGGTGTTGTTCTTCTAGCTAAAACACAAAAAATTTGCGATATAGTGTTCAACTCCTAAAATATGTACTCATTTCTTTACAGTACTAACCCCTTTTTTCTAGCTTTATCTGCAAGGGAGCTAAATAGTTAATAAACCTACTTAGTTTATATATTTTTGAAGGCATTCCCATCATTCCATTTTAGAAACCCTTTGTTGTTTTTTTTCTGTTATGGTTAGAAGCAACAGAGATATGTTGCATGATTATTTAATGTTTAATTAAAAATCGTATCTTTTCAGTTCAGAGAATGGCTTTTTTCTCTGGCTCATCAAATGGTTATTTACCAAAAAGGAAAGAAATCTGTTCAGAATCTATTCCTACATTTTAATTTTGTACATCAAAACCTAGCTATATTGCTGTTCATATACAGCCCACATTACTGTAATCTCACATAGCACTCTTCAATCCCAGATTTCAAAGTACATCATGAAGGAAACATTTTCATTCTCATATAACATTTCCGTTTAACTACTATTTAGCATTCACCTCTCCATGGGAAAACGGGATGAGTAAGAGATAAGTGGTTTGTCCCAGGTTACACAGCAAAGTATCAGCAGATTCAATAAAACTCTGGCTTCCCAAATAACAAATAAAATGCCTCATCTACTGGATCACACAGCCATTCTTATGTTACAGAGCTGTCTCCACACTCCAAAATCTAGCCTAAGCCACCTGCCTGAACCACCCCCAAATTCTACAGAAAGTTGAACATCATCAAATTCTATATCATGTATAGCGTTCATGACTGTCAATATTGAATTCAAACTTGAATTCATGTACTTATAGCTGTGAGTAGTTACAACAAATTTTGTCAGTCTTAGATGTCCCAGGATGGAGTTACAGAAAATGTTTACTACTAGAAATTGCTCTACAGTTATTTATAGGACTCTTCCTCAAACCAGAAGAAAATTTCACTATTGGAATGCATGACAGGGTTTGGAAGAAAAAAAAAAAGAACACAAAAAGGAAGAAATAGAAGAAGTTTTCTTCAAATTTGAAATGGCATAGCCAAAATCTAGACACAATTCGTATCCCAAAAACATGTGAATGTTTTGTCTTGAAAGTGTGAATACCCTGGGGGCAACCCATTTGTTAATGATAAAACCTTGTTACGCAGTTATGAATGGGAAGGCTTAATAGGATTCAGTATTCATTTTTAGCAAATGTCACTGGTCAAAAACAACCACCAAAAAAGACTGTTGATTTGAGATCTTCCTCTTTCCCTAGATTCCTCATGCTACCCCCCACCCCTCTCTCCCACCTGCCCATAATTTTTCACAAATTTTAGGTCCCCAGCACCCTCCCTACCAGTCTCTCAGATCTGCAGCTCTGCCTCTCTCTCCTGCTCCCAGAAGTTCCCCTGTCTGAGCAGTGTCTGCCTCTGGGCACTTTTACATGCTGAAAGTGATCACAAATTGTAACTGGAGGGTCTGGGGAAAGGATAAGCTGCACTGGGAGCCCAGAACTTGACCCTAGTCATGACTAAGGCTGTGATGCAAGAGGTTTCATCAGAAATTATAACTTGAAGTTCAAGGGACAGAGGTAGTGTGGTGAGTACTATCAAAAGAGGAGGGCAAAAAAGAATGTTTATCAAACCTGAATCTTACCCATCTTATTTACGGGTCTCACTGCAGATAAAAATCTGAGAGGTTTTTCTTAAAATGTTTAAGAAATTTTAAAGGAAAATAAATTACAAAACGAAGACCTGTGTCAGCAATAACTTTTATATTTTATCTTGCTCTCTACAAACAAGCCAGAAGAATGAGCTTACCTTCATCTTGTTACAGAGAAAATCTGTTTTATATCTCTCTGTCACATTGAAACTGATGAGCTAATGCATCTGACATGATGCATAAAACATGTTGGTTTGCGGTAACACTACCTGGAGAAACGCTGAGAATGTGAGGCCCAATTCTGCCAACAAAGTCCTGGGCACGTCTTTCATTGACTTCAGTAGGAGTAACACCTTTGAAACTGGACATGCAACTCAACCCTTACATAATTTTGCTATAATCACGCTATCCACTGAAGTAATCTTTGTTTTTATATGGATAACGGTCACAGTTTTGAATAGCAGAAAAAATAAAGCAACTAATTTGATTTCCTGTGATTTAACAGAAACAAAACATTAAAACTCCTAATGTAAAGCTGCCTTCAGCCAATATCGTTACTCAGAAATCTGCAACTCTCAAGACTAATCATTTTCATTGCTAGAATATTTTTAAGTTAATAAATCTTTCTTGAAATTGTAAACTTTTTGTAAATTGTAAACTTCTTAGAAAATTTTGACTGCTTTTACTCTGCTGTCAAATACTAGGGAAGGCTTGAGGTAAATAAAAATTGTTAGGGAACTTCCCTATCTAGAAAAGCAACAAACAAGTTTTATTGATAACAGAATTATCTAAATGTCTGTACTTCTAACATTTCCATTTCCTCTAAATTATTTAAGTTCAAAATCTCTCCAGTCAACTATTAATTTATGCATATGAATAATAATCAATGCCACTACAGAAATGCTTGTCACAGGCAGGGACAAACAGACAAACAGCAGTTAACAAGTGACAGGACAAGAGGAAACGGCCTCAAGTGGCGCCAGGGGAGGTTTAGATTGGATATTAGGAAAAATTTCTTCACTAAAAGGGTTGTCAGGCATTGGACCAGGCTGCCCAGGGAAGTGGCTGAATCACCATCTCTGGAGGTATTTAAAAGACATGTAGATGTGGCACTTAGGGACATGGTTTGGTGGTGGACTTGCCAGTGCTAGGTTAATGGTTGGACTCAATGACCTTAAAGGTCTTTTCCAACCTAAATGATTCTATGATTCTATGATTCTATGATTCTGTTCTATGATTCTAATCAAAAGCAGTGGCTACTTTTACACTGTAAAGAAATAATAGCAAAGGTCGATTTTTTTTTTCCTGTTCGATTGTCACACCTAGGGAAAGAGTAAGTGTTCTGCAAGTCGTCACCTGGAGATACAGCACATCAATATTCCATGTCATCTTGAAAGCTGCATACTGGCATTGAAGATTTCAGTGCTGATCTAACTAAAGATTCCCCCCGAGACTGTGAAAGTCATGCTGCATGCATACAGAAAACAAGGTGTTGCCTTACTTTCAAAGCTTTTGCAGAATCTTGACCGTGAGAACAAAGAGAGATCATTTCATGTTTCTCAATAAAAGCATCTAATATCAGGGATCAATTGTTAAGTATTCAGCTATTTGATCTTTTAAAAGTAAATCTTCCATCTTTTAATACATCTGTAAGTATTCAGAAGTATTAAGGACCTATTTCTGAAGCCACTGAGCATGCAAAACTTCCAGTGAAGTCAAGTGATTCCATGCATAGAGACTTAAAAGAATAGGCTGGACGCTTCCTGTCGCTACTTGGCTGGATAACAAAAATTTAACTGCAATAATCTCAATCTCTGTTAGACTGAACAGGTCAGCTCTTGCAGGTTATATCATAAAGGTATAAAAATAAGATATTTAATATTCTCAGTAACAAGAAAAATCAAGAAAACAGACCAATGAGTTCCCTTGTTTTGGCCTCAATCTCTCCCAAAAGAATCTCAGGATTGGCACAGATTTTCTCTTCATCAGCACAATAACTCTCTAAAAATTTCCTATATTCTGGATCTGTGAAGAAAAATTTTTGAATTATGTTAATACTTTGCAATGCATGACAGAAATGGAATCTATTTTCCACTGTGATGCCAAGAAAATATGTTTACCGTCTTCAATGCTCCCAGCTTTGGCATCTTTCTTCTTCAGCTTCTTTTTTGAAATCTTCTGGAATGGAGCAAATTCAACCACTGCAGGATACTCCAAACCTTAAAAGAGATCAATGCTTAATTTTTTGAGAGGGGAGAAACATTCCTTATATTCAAGTTAGATTTCCAAAACACTTGAAACTTGTGTTGGGCAGTCTTACTTGAAATCAAAGGTGAATGTTTCTACAATCCTATCTTAAACTTCTAATGAAAAATTACATGTAGCAGTATTTTAGATTCAAAACAAAACACATTTATAATTATATACATAAATATTAAATATTTTTTCAACATGCTAACAAAGACTGTCAGAATGAAGACGACTACTGTTGCACAATAAAATTCTTGCATTATCATTTATAATTCCCTTTTAATTCTTCATAGATATTCATTGATTAGAAAAATGTACATAAAATCTCAGCCTGACAAGTCGTAAGTACTACTGGGAAATTAATCTGAAACAACTGATTTGCTTCTGTAAAGTTTTGTTGCCAAAAAGCTTAAAAAATAAGTAAATGCTGGGTAATATGCAATAATAAAACATACCACCTTCTTTCAGAACCAAAACTGTAAAACTCAGCATATAGAATTGTGTGAAACTTCTTTTTTTCTGTTTATGATGGACTATGCAACTTCTTGCCTGTGTTTACTGGCATGGATTCTTTGTTTTGAATTCTGCCTTAATTACTGGATTCTTCTTTGGACTGGAGTCAGAACTGTGTGTAGCTTTTCAATTTCGCCTGGTTTCCACTTGCAGCAGGTTCAAGATTACACTTTGCTCAAGTCCACTGAAAACTTGACTTAAATCTGCTAGAACATTTGTTAACCTTATTGAACCTGGTAATCCTTGTTTTAATTTTAGCCTCATAAATGCAATGCTGCCATAAGCCTCACCAGAGGGCACCTTCGATCAAAACTTGTGCTCTTTATTTGCACAAACAATCATGTCAAACTGGCCAGCTGCGTCCAAGCTCAGTTTTGCAATGAACAGAATATTCTAGCTTCAGTCCAGCATAACACTGAAGAACGTGCTTAATTTAGACGAAGTGAAGTCTTGGCAGAATCATAAAAAGTTTCTTTCTAGTTTTTCATCTAAAACACCCAGAATTTGAAATCTGGGAATCACACACTGCGAGGAATGTGTTGTTCTCCATCTCTAGGAAAATCCATCCAAATCTGATTAAGTTAGAAGCCTATAAAATATCTCAGGTAGGAAATGCTGAAGAGGAACTTGTTAGTTTGACAGACAGCTTCTTTAGAGATCAACTCTCCAGTAGGAGTGGACAGGAAGGACTACTTTTTGCAGGACCTCCGCAACATTGAGTGTACAGAATAGACAATGTCTGTACAAGAAACCCACAAATCTATGTCTGTTTTATACAACCCACGCAATTTTTTACAGAAGGTATGAGTGAATGAGGCAAGGAACTGCTACAGGGAAGGCACCATTTCTTGGCTATGGCAGTTTCACGCTACTGTAGGAGACCTGGATTTATCCACACCTACATTACAGAGTTTTTCTTTACTGTTGGGCAAACTTCTGCAGACTGAACATTTTAAAGATGCCAACCAATTTTGTCACTCTTGTTCTTGGAACTCAACTCAAGATGTCTGCAAATGCTCTAAAAAGTCAAGCTGTACATATCTCAAAGTGGGCAACCAAAATGACGAAGTCAAGTTTTCCTCTTGCTTTTTCAAAATCGGAATAAGTCTTTATCTCACAGAAACACACTGAAGATGTAACAATTCATGCTTGCAATGTGTTCAGTTACTGTTGTGATGAATTGTGAAGTTTGCGTAAGATAATTTTCTTAATAGGATCTTGATAGTGTATTGCTTAAGGTACAAGAATGCAGATAAAGCATGCACACCACACAGACAAGCAAGACATGTCTTGCAAAGCATGGACAGATATATTTCACACTTCATTATCTTTTAAGTACTAGATTTTAATATATTTTTATGTAATTAACTGTATATTGAGAAAAAAAACTGGCATAATTAGCAAAAAGGAAATAAATTAATGTCCTAAAATAGTATATGTACACATACACATTTAATATCTTACAAATAGTCCAACCTTTATTATCAATGAAGACATAGCCATCAAAGCGATCTCTAAAAAGAAGGATGTCCTCAGGATTTCTAAAGTTAATGTAGGCTCTTGAGTAGAGATGAGGATAAAGGCTGCAACAAGAAACAATTTTATTTTCCGTTATTTACTATTCTGTTCAGGAAAAAAGTAAAACTAGAAGGATCACACTGCAATTCTCATCTTCTTTGAGAAATGGCTACCTTAAACATGCATATCAAAGTCTTTACATATACATATCTAATGATATATATGACAAAAAGTAACTGAACAACTGAGTTCCTGGATACAACTGTGAAATTTATTCTGAACTGAGACAAGTATTTCCAGTTTGTTTTGTTTCCCTAAATTGCAGAGCATACGCTTCCATTGTGCAGGATCAAAGCTTTCAGTCTAGTATTTCATGATTTAAGAGGTATGAATAACAGCAGTGCTCTTGGGGAACTTCTTGGGCATGCTAAGTCTTCTGTCACTGAAACAGGAGAAGGTAAGTAAAAGCTCCCAGTGAAAGGGCAGTTGCCAAGCTGTCGCTGTATTTAAAGAAATTCCCACCTTTAAGAAAGATTAAATAACCTAATAATTGGCAAGATAATCCACTGAATTACATACAAATAAATAAACTCCATCTGACATACATGCGTATGAATATATATGCAATGTCTAGTTGTGAAGAACAATTAATTACTGTGAAAATCCAAAGCACTTCTAGCAAAAGAAAGAACAGGTACTTACCTAAAATAATTCTGATTCTTCAAGAATTTATTGGCATAGATCCCACTCCAAGGGTAAACGTTTAATGTGCCTGATAAAAACCTCAGGGTTGGCACACCACCAACCCCAATGAAACTAAGGTAATTTAATGAATTACCACCCATCAGCTAAGTTACTGTGAGTCATGGCATATACGTGCTTTAAACCCCTGCAACTGTGACATAAAAGTTTGGCTTAAACTGCCTTCAATGATGGCTATGTATTACGCCAGGTTTTGGAACATATCTGAACACAAGCCCGTAACTTTAAAATACCTATGTTCATAATACTATTTCCACACATGGCCTGTCTTCAGACAAACTCACCACCAGCAGCAGGAGACAATAAACACACACAGTTGCAACCATATTTCAATCCCATAGCTATTTCAGAATCGGATTTCACAACGAGTGAGAAAGAGCAAAAATATGGGTTGGATCACGAGCCACACACATGGCAGCTCAAAGCAACACAGTTACTACAAACGAAGTAATTTTTTCTTTTTCAAATGTGCATCCATATGGATTCCACTTTGGGTGTTAGAAGGTGACCATAAAGAGCAATGCTGTTAATAACTAACCAATGATTTTGTAAACCCACCAAATTTGTGTTTGATATTGTAGCCAAGAGAAATGTTTAACAAAAAACTAGAGAGCTTTTTTCATTTAGATGTTTTGCAAATACCAGCTATGGAATGTTTCTACAGCATGCAGAGGATAAACCTTCTAATTCTAAGGAAGAGCTATTTCATCCATATATACTCACTATATTTTGATATTCTAGGATGGTAACAGCATTGAGTGAACTGTAAGCAGGCAACCACAAAAATGCCTGCTAGGGCATCGCTAGGGCTATGCTGCTGACACAACGCAGTGCTGAGAGACGCTACAAGCATGGCATGCTCCCTCATCCGCCACAGCCTACACTGATGCCACACAGCTATGGACTGCCTGCAAGCAACCTCTAGATGGCTTGACCAAATGAGCAGGGTGGCACATGGCTTGTGTTTTGTCATGGCGTTCTGCAAACCCTGCAGAGTCCTCTCTGATCAGATTTGCAAACCTCCAGCCTGCACGTGCAACACAGGGTGGCTGTGGAGTTACAACCAAGATGCAAAGCAGACGAAACAAGCCAGCTTCCTTCTCATCAAAGAAAGAAAAAAAAAAAAAAAAAAGTAACACTTTTCATAATTACATACAGTTAAAAAAAAATCTTTAAAAAAGGCCTACAAGTGTAGGGGGAAAGGGGAAAATTTTGTTGTGGCAATCTATAGCTCTGCTGAAGGAAACGTCTGTGCCAGCTGGAACAGTGAAGTAGTCTCTTTAATAACTGGTTGCTCCCGGGAAGTAAACTTCCTTCTCTGACAGGTTAACAGGACGATTCTTATGTTTCATGTTCTTTGATGTTTAAATTAGATGCCTGATATTAGAGATTGATATGATTATACACTTGAAGTGCTCAAGATTCACAAGACAAAAACAGGAATCTTGAAGGAGCGTTATTTTTCAGCCCAGTTATTATTATCTGAGATTGGGAAACTGAGTTTCAGTTCCTAGTCTAACCAACTATTTCAGTGTTTTGTACATCTTCAGTTTTTGTAAAATACTAAAACTTTCCGTAGATCAAAGACTGAGACTCAGACAAGTGTCCCAGCCACTACATTATTGTGGCACTTCTTCTCTGTCTCAGTGCACGGCAAACAGCTTCATCAGATAGTTGGATTTTTTTTTTTCTGCAGTTAACTCAGAACCTTATGGTTGGGCACATAACCATCGTGAAACAGAACTGCAAATATAAAGCTATTCCTTCCTTGTTTCCTTTAGCTTGTACATCAATGCCATCTGTTTCATCTGCTTTGGCAACACAATCTTTTCCTGGTACACAACATAGTATTTTTCTAACATTTTCAGCTTAGGCTTACCAGAGTGAGTATCTTTCGAAACAAGAGAAACATTTGGTATGGTTATTAAGCATTTATTAGTAAGAAAAAACTGAGTCTGAAATGTATGAATGGGACTCTCGGAAGCACAGATTTAGAATTTACCTTGCAAATAAGGGATCCAATGTTGTTGCTATACRTTATTACATCTTCAAGAACTTCATTCACATCAGCAGAAACATACAAAAATATAAAAGCATGCTTGTGCACAGTAGGATATTGATGTGCACAGTAGCACAATAAAATAGGATTGTCTGTCCATTATTGTTGCTATGTATCAGGGTAGAAGGTTGTAGAAACATGGCTGCGACAATGCTTAGCAATTACAGGTTCCTTCTCTGATGGAGCCACTTCCACAAATCAAAGACTTCATTCTCATACGAGAAACATATGAGCAAGTTAGATGTCAGAGTGCTTAGTGTATAAAAGCCTGATCGCCGAGTGTTTCAGACCCCTGTCTTAGGCTTTCTACCCAGCGAAGTGTGCAGTGTGCCTAAAAACATGCATAAAATTCACTCTCTAAATGGGAAGCTAACTAAATGTAGCAAATTGGAAATGCTTAGCACTGGCCTGTGTATGAAACGGTATGTCTCTTACTCTGGGTTTCAGACACCTGACTTCCAACTGCAGCTCCCACACGTCCACCCACCCTGGATTCCCTCTTCACCTATCTGCTGAAAACCCACCAGAGTGACAGCCCAGCAAAGAATGCACGGGGCTTCACAGGGCCACAGGGACTCTGTGGCTCATACCCTCTCCTAGGAAGAAACAGTCCTGCTCTACTTTTGTACTTTATATTCAGCAGTCATTGGAAAAAATACAGCTTTTGCTCTTCAGGATTTTGCCATCCAGCTGAGTCCTACAGAAGGGCCACTGGACTCTGTGTGCCTCCTCCTTTTTTCAAGTATCTACCAGCATAGATTTCATTTGGGATTTGAAATTCAGTTTTGAGGTTGCATGGTTAGTTTTATAATTAGACAGCTGGTTCTATTTTGCCATATGTTTGCTGTCTATAATGCTGCTTTCCATCCATATCCTGTTTTGGACAGATGCACTGCACATGATGTTGGCATCTCTGGGATATCACTTAGAGTAACCTCTATGGAAATAACCCAGATGAGTCTGACTATACACATTTCTTCAGTACAACACACAGTTTCTTTGTTTTCTGCTGTGCATTCAAGAGTATTCAATCTTTTAGGTTACGTGTATTTCTATAATACTTAGTCTATCATCTCTTTAAACCCTTACTTTTATAGCAATTTTAGTAACAAACACATTCTAATAGTTTACTTCTTCTACAAACTATCTTTTAACACAATTGTATAAAAAGATTTGTACACAGGAAAGCAGTTTTAAATAGTTATCTACAGTATAAACAGCTACATGTAAACTATAAAAACAGCCATCACATCTTAGTAAAAATACTTACCAACTTATCAGTCATGGTGTGTGTATATATCTATATATAAACATATATACTTACATGTATATAAATTTAAAGATATAGATCTCTACATCTAAATTTTGGAGTGTTAAATAAAATCCTCCATCCATTCATATATCACATAATAATTTCTGATCAAACGGATAACTCATCACCTACATTGCATGTCAAGCTAAAATCCACTGGCCTTCATCCTCTTGTCTCTCACCTTCTGTGGTCATTCACAGTGGATGGAACTCGCATAATTTTCAATTAACGTAGCCTTCCCTTTTTACAGATATAAATGAGCACAATTTGCCCGGCAGTGGAGAAGCAGAAACACTATGCAGTTGTGATGACAGACTGTCACTCGTTCCATCCAGAACATAGTAGTGGCAGTTCCCTTGAAGCACTAAAGGTGCTGCCCCTTCAGAGCTGCAGTTCCTGGGTGCATACCGCCATCCTACAGCGTTAATGCTAATTGCCTACAATAATCCTGAGCAAATTTGGGAACAAGTTAGGAAGGGAAAAGGAGTGCTGTTTGCAAGAAGCTTTATCACTGYCTGTGATACACGGCATGGCATCGACTATTTGGCTCAGATAAGCAAAGCTCCTGTTCAGATCTCTTTACTTTTATAACCTCACAACACTATTAGTGAGTCCTAGCACTCAGCATTCAGTGCCAGTCCCGAGGGATGACCCAAATCCTGCAGGGCCAGAGCTCAATCACTTGACTCAAGTTTTAGAAGACTCAGAAACATTTACATGCAGACAAAAAAGAGTATCTGGAAAAAATAGTTAATATTTGGAGTCTGAGAACAAGATAGACTGTCAGGAAGGCAGAGTCTTTATTATCAGCTATAGATAGTGTGTCTATCCAACAAACATCCCTAAAGGCCGTAGAATCAGCCACAGAAACAGTGTTTTGTTTGTATTTTGATGTCAAGATACAAGAGAGAGTAAATGTAATGCAGTGAATCAGATCAATCTGAAAAAATGAATGAAACACAATGCAACGGTCACTTTCTGAAATTATTTTACTGAAATGGATGTAACTGAAAAAGTATTATACATTAATGACATTACTTAATCCAATGACATTTTAAAAAGTTTTATAGCTTGCCTATAATAAGACACTGTAAACTTAAAGATAACCTTTAGACTGCAAAAACAGAGAAACTGGAGTTGATATGCATATCTTGTTTGTTTTGTCCTCTAGGGTAAGATGACCTTGGAAATAAAAATGTAGAAACAGCTGTAGTTAGACCTCTCTAGTCCTCTTTCTGACAGCAACTAATAGAGGATGCTTAGAGGAAGTTTATTAAAAAGGGGAAACTATACACTGACACTTCACCTAGTATATAATTTCAGCTACTTGCAGCCTAGGGACTTTGTAATACAGAACTTGTATCCTTGTGTTTAATAGGTTTTCATAGATAAATATTTGTCTAAATAAGTATTTGTCTAACTGCTCCTGAACCATTTTCAACCTCCATCATTTCTGGCATCAATTTCTGACAGGGAGTTCTACAGTTTAGCAGAGTGTTGTGTGAAAAAAAAAGTCTGTACTCCACAGAAATCTGAATGAGCTCTTAGAAACTTCTGTTATCTAGAGTTACACAGGATGTGGTTAAACTGAGATGTTACAGCTCTTAAGGCAAATTTGTCTGCTTCTGCATCAAAACATTTGTATGCCCGTTTCTCTTTCCAACAAACAGATCCGCTCCACTGACTAGCTTCTCCAAATCATTCTCCTGTTAGGTAACATGAAATTTGCTTTTAATCTTCCTATGTTTTTACTACCACTGGATTCTCTGGATTGGTTGCCACTGTGCACACGGTACAGGATCTAGAAAAAAGCTAATCAGTGAAAGACAGAGGGCACTGTAGAGAGAACATGCCCACCTTGTCCTGTAGCTCTTCCTGTTAGCTGGAATGGTGTGAAGACACATCCACAGAGAGTTTTCTGAAATTTTGTGAACTGTCCATAACATGACAGATTACTGCAACACAATGCTTGATACTCAGAAAAGAGTTCTCCGCTGGATAAGAGGAGACTAAGACTCACTGTATTAATCTTGTCTCTAACTTACAAATTCTGAAAGTTTACTGTATATTCTAGAGTGTATGAACACATAAAGAGTTAAATCATAAACAGATGTACATGGGTATGTGTCAGCATTCAAACAAAGGGGGCAAACGGGGCAAGGTGATCCTGGGCCAGTCAAAGAACAAATAATCAGTTAAGCCAATACTCTGCAGAACTGCAGCTAAATACCCATTTAAACTGAGTAGTTTGCTGAAAGAAGTTGCAGCCATACAAACCATGTAAAGATAAACCCATTCTGAAAAAATACATCTTTTGTATGAAATCATTTTTAAGAAGCAAAATGAAGCAAAAAAAAAAAAGCAAATACGAAACAGTTCACGCTGAAAAATTTAAACTTATACGAAAACACTTTTTCTAGAGAGTTTAAATTTGTGAAGGCAGAAGAGAACATGAATCCAAAACTCAGGAGGAAGAAAACATTTTTCTCCCAGATCATTATTTTATTACAGGGCTTATACCCAGGACTCAAGGAAACTGACAACCCAAGTAACAAACATCAGAGATCTCACTGTCCAAAAAAGTTTAAAAATGTGTATTCTTTGCTTGCTGCATCTTGAAGTTTAGTAGCAAAACAATATAAGAAATACAGCTTTATTTTCTTCACACTTTTTGTTATTTTTAATCACCAAGATCTGCTCTTCAGGGCAAACGAATTTTTAAAGTGTTTTAAGCATGTCCTCATCCCTCTACCAGAATGAGCTACTGTGTCGTATGTGCCATCTAACAAACTTTTTTATATATACAAGTATGTTCTGTCCCTAGCTATATGAAAGTACATGACGAATAACACAGCAAGAAAGAAAACCCACAATAGCTTTCATCAGTAACCTGACATGGATGCAATTAATGAGTGGACAGCAAGATTTTTTGAGTACTCCAAATTTCATCACATAAAAGTAGAGAGAAAAATGAAACTTTGTAAGTACAACTGTTGTCAGTGCCTTCTCTTTTCTAAGATGGCTGACTCCCTAAATTCTTATGCCAACAATTGTTCTGGAAAATTAAAATTGTAATTTTTTAACTGTTTCCTGGCATTTGTGCAGCTAAACACACTGAGGACAGAGACACTCTTCTTCAGAGAATTTTTGGTTTGCCCTTGATATTTTCCCCTTACCAAATGAAGAGCTGGGACAGAAGCCTTAAAGAGACCCATTTGGAAATACAGATGACGAGGTTCAGAAGAGAAATGTAAGTAACTACAAAGACTTTCAATCAGACCACATACTCATCTTTCCTAATTTCACATCCTTTGTGGTTCTATCAGAAAAACTGAAGCACCTACTATTTAGTTGCTGCACATTATATGTAACTACCTAAGTCAGGCAACTGCCATAAAGTTTCACTAAATAGACATTTGTTCCTTTCTGATTGTGGAATTGCCTCTGAGAGAACCTATACAGTCAGAGTTAACCATCTAATAACACAGTGGTGGCAAGAAGTGGCAGCATCCTTTCAAATAAAATCAGCCCAGGAACTAGACCATTCCAAGTGTAATTTGCCACAAACAATTCCCTAYGAAGGAGAGGCTATCTGCTCTGGGTGGGGTCACCCTTAACTTTAAAAGTTGGTCAGCAATAAACATCCAGGATCCCTCTGTAGTCAATGGAAAGAATCTGGTGCCTGTGGAGGATGATTTATCGCACACTAAGATAGGCTAAGATGGGCAAGATGGATCTTATACTTTCGTTTTTCAGAACACATGCAGATTTAGCATACAGGGTATTTTGTTTATTTTAATGGTTAAGCTCCTTCTCTCCTGGAAATCGTTTTGTTCAAAAGGGAATCCTATTTTACCACTGTGATACTGAGTAAATTATAGAAATATACTAGCAATTCTGATTTGTTTTAAATCAACCACTATTTCTTTTTTTTAGTTTTGAATGAGACAAAAATTAATAAAACTGGATTATTTGAAAAATTGTATGAAATAAATACAAAAACATGTAAGCAAACAAAGAAACTGAGCTCAAACGGCACTCATGAAAAAACTTCTGTGATATTTGCCCTAGGTTGACTCTTTCACAGCTGATAAAACAGTCTGCTGCATTTTACCAATGAAGGTTAAAAGAAACATCAGGGTTTCAAACCAAATTATGCCCTATTCATATACAAAAATTTTCTGTTTTAAAATCACCGGTGTAAAAGAAAAGGGCAGGAATGCATTGTCTCTGCATATGTATCCAGCTTTTCAGAAATATTTTAAGTAACGCAACAAAACTAACAAAAAGTGAAAAAATATGTGATTTGGTATGTCTAAAATACCTTAATTAGGTTTTAAGCACCTGAAACCTACACAAACAGCTCATCCTCACCTGGGATCAGCAGTACAAAACTCAAAATAATCATGGGCAGGTAGAGGATGTAGCTGTTCCTCCAGTTGCTCCTTAGTTAGACAAGGAGGAAGCCGTCGAATAACTACCTGCATATATAAAAGAAAATGGAGATTTATCTTTGATCTAAACACTGTAGAAAGAGACTAAACAAATCATATTACTCCTTTTTAAAAGCTCTTCCTTGAATTGGGAACTTCAGTTGGAGCACTAGCCTCCTGGTGGTTTACCTTCTTGGACTTGCCGACAGATGGAACAATTTCCTTATCTCAGTTTCTGCTAACATTGTAAAATTGTAGGGTAACTGAAATATTCCAATGAAGAGCTTGAGAACCATTGCAATTTAACCAATAACAAAAGATTTTAACAAACGACCAAAAAAAAAMCATATTGACTACACAAAATTTTTACAGCATCTCTTTCTTGATGATGATTTAAACTAATTTTTAAGTCTTTTATTACAACAGTATCTTAGTGTATTAGGGTTATGTGCCCAGGTGCTGGCGGCAGGGGCTCCAGGGCAGCCTCTGTGAGGAGAGGCCGGGCCTGCCCCGTGCCAGCCACGGCCAGTTCCAGCCAGCTCCAGTGGACCCACCACAGGGCACAGCTCAGCCCCTCAGCCACAACGGCAGCACCTCTGGGAAAAGGCATTTAAGAAAGGGCAGAAAAGGCTGCACAGCAGCATGTGAGACAGAGGAGAAGGGAAAAAAGTGCGAGAAACAGCCTTGCAGACACCAAGGTGAAAGAAGAAGGAGGGGAGAAGGCGCTCCAGGTACGGGAGCAGAGATTTCCATGGAGGAGACCACAGTGAGGCAGGTTGTCCCCCTGCAGCCCATGGAGGACCACAGTGGAGCCAATATCCACCCTGCAGCCCATGGGGGACCCCATGCCACAGCAGGTGGAGCTGCCCTGAAAGGAGCTGCAGCCCGTGGAGAGCCCACGCAGGAGCAGGTTTTCTGGCAGGACCTGCAGCCCATGAAGAAGACCCCTGCTGCAGCAGTTCATGAAGGACTGTACCCCATGGCAGGGACCCCCCACTGGAGCAGGGGAAGAGTGTGAGGAGGAGGGAGCAGCAGAGAGGAGCTGTTATGTCCTGTCCGCAACCCCCATTCCCCACCCTCCTGCACCGCTTGGGGGCAGGGGAGGTGGAGCCTGGGAAGGAAGCGGGGAGGGTGGGAAGGTGTTTTAGTTTTAATCTTTGTTTCTCACCATTCTACTCTAATTTTTTTAATTAGCAATAAAGTAAATTAATTTTCTCCAAGTTGTGTCTGTTTGGCCTGTGATGGCAATTTGTAAGTAATCTCCCTGTCTTTATCTCGACCAACAAGTTTTTTATCTTATTTTCTCCCCCTGTCCTGCTAAGGGAGGAGCGAGAGAGCAGCTGGCTGGGGGTCTGGCAGCCACCCAAAGTCAACCCACCACACTCAGGTAAACCGGCCAATAATAACGGCTGGGAAACCATATGGAAACCTTTGGGACAGAACGATGCCAGCACACAAAACAGTAAAACAGCCATCAAGCTTCAGACAATCTATTTCCCTTTCTTGCCAATATCTGAATTTAACTTGACTTAACTTTAAGTTATAGTGATTTTCAGTGCTTCAGTTTTCCAATTTAGAAAATGGGCATAAATCAAATCTCACAGTACTCTACGTACGTATTCTTTGAAAAGTGCTCGAATAAAGTCAGGGAGGGAGAAGTGCTCTTGTCCTTCCAAGAGCTGCTTTGCCACAGCAATAGCCAATCTTGATTTCTGAAGAATGAAAGGTGAAAAGGCACGCAAATTTGCAGCGCTGCTGCCGGCGATCTCAAAATACTTAAGTGAATAAACACCCTCATTCTGCAGACGAAGAAACATCCGTTTGAACACCAGAGCCTCCTGACATTAGACTCGGTCTGTTGAACAGGGCCTACCTGCGCCATGCTCCTCACGCCAAACTTCCTCTGATCCTTAGACATCTCCCACCAGAGACGCTCCTCACCGCGCCCCCCTGCCCCGGCCCTCCCATGCGCCTCCCCTCTCCGCCGCGCCCCCCTCACCGCCCCAGGGGCGAGCCCCGCTGCCGTCCCCCCGCCCCACGCGTGCCCCTCCCGCCCCTCCCACCCGGAGCTGCGCTCGCGCCCCCTCACTTTGCTCAGAGCCGTTTTTTTCTCCTCTCGCTGTTTACCCGGCGCCGGGTGAAGCAGCGGCGGCGGCGGCGGCAGCGGGGAGGACGGGGAAGGTGGCGGCGGCGGCGGGTTTGGCGGAGCGTCCGGGTCGCGGCGCGGCGACTCCCGCCGCAGCGGGATGTCCATGGGCCACTTCTCGCGGCCGCCGCCCCGCATCAGCCCCGACCCGGCCTCCCGCTCCGACCGCATGGAGCCACCGCCGCCACCCGCAGCGAGGCGGAAACCTCGCGAGAACTGGCCGCTGGTATGGCGGAATCTCGCGAGAGTTCGCGGGGGGGGGCGGGGGGGGACGAGGGGGACTCTCCCGCCCCATCCCGTCAGCGGTCGAGGCTGTGGGGAGGCGTTGCTACCGCCAACCGCATCCCCCTCGCCATCCCCCCTGATGGCGCTGAGACAGTGTCGGGAACCCCAGAGGGCCCCCGCTGTGCTGGAGGGCAGGGTAGGACAGAGAAATTTGTCCACTGCCCTCCTCTGGTGGCCCYGACCTAGAGCCACGGATGCCTGGTAGTCCTGGCTGTGGCGGCCTGGCTCAGGCCTCCCTCTGCCACAGGCTTGCTTCTGCCTCGATGGTCACAGCCACCTCGGGGATGTGTCACCCAGAGTCTCAGGATGCAGGGCCTGAAAGTTAGCCAGGTCCTGGGGAGAAAACACGGTGGGAAAAGGGAAAAGAGGCCATTACTTGTTACTTGCATGTGCCTGCGGGGAATATCTTGTCAACCTAGAAGAGCAGTGCCTGCACCCAGAGAGTGCACCACCAGCCTCAGCCTCCCAGGCCATGCAGCAGGCTTGAGAGTTTTTCTGGCTGATGTCTCCCTGCCTTTCTGACTGGCTCCCCAAATTTCAGCTGCTGTGTCTGTTCCTACAGAGCCTCACATTCTGTGGTCTTCTGCATTAACCCCAATAGCTTTTGTCAAATATTGATAGATGCTTGCCGTCTGATTTGTCTTAACGAATAAGAGAAACGTATCAAATAAGGACGTACGAATGGTTGTAGAGTCAGACATTGCCGCAGTCCAGTCTCTGGCAGTGGCAAGTCCCTGGGGAGGTCACCAATAATGAGCAGAATAAGGACAAGAATGTGGGAAATATATAGCAATATAGCTTCAGAATAATCTCTCACCTGCAAGGTGTCCCTGAATTAAGATCCCCCAGGGGAAACTGGTCTTCCAGGTGGCTGGTCTGGAAATAAGTACTGACCCATCAATGAGATCAAGGCTTATTCAGTCCTAGATTGCAATCCACAAATTTTGCAGCGTCTAGATCCAAAAAGTTTCTTGAAATTCCTGGGTGAGTTGCGATGTCTTGGACTACTTCTCCTATGCTTGGTGACAGAGGCATAGCAAAGTAAGTAAGGGCACATGTCATGGGTGTACCAATGGACTCCTCTGGAGCTACTGAAACTAGACAGAATGAGCACAAATGCTTGCGATTTAAGCAGAATACACAGGGTCATTGCAACTTCAGATGCTGCTGCATTGTTGGTCCTCAAACAGCTGTCCACAACATGAAGGAAATACATGATTTGATGCGGAATAATAAAAGCAGGTGGCATTGGCCGAGGAAACTCTGAAATGTGTTACTCCTCTTCAAATCTTTTAGGCAATAGTACCTGGGAAGAAACTGTTGGAGCCATTTGCAGCAGAAATATCTTGTGGGTTTTCAAACCTATTCTGAAAACCTTTAAGGCAACAGCCAGGTCACCCCACTCTGGGACAAGACTGATCCTTGCAAGAGATCAGGTTATGTGACAGAGTGAGGATGCCTCTTTTGGGGACATGTGGATAAGCTACTCAACCTGATGAAGTCCTGGACCCTTGTACCTAGTGGCCAAAGCCAACTGAGGCAATGACTTGAAGCAAAAGTCAAAAACCTGTGGTCAAGTCAGACAAAAATTAATAACCAAAGACCTCATGAGGACAAGGACAATACTCAATTTAACCAGAGCCAGGGTGAAAATCAGGATGTCAGAATAACCCAGAAAGGCACCAAGCACTATCTAGGAAGCAGAGTCCAGGCAAGAGCAGGGCTGGAGCAGGACAAGTGCTGGGAAGTGCAGAAGACTAGGGCACAGCAGGAGCTGCTGGTGCAAAGACAAGGATTTGGACAGAACAAGAAGAGATCAAAAGATTGAACAGAAGAGAAAGGAGGAGAGAGAAACTTTCCCTAAAGTCTTGTCTGAGAGACGTACATCACCAACCAGCTCGCAAGCTCTAACCTAATTGTAGCTGCCTAAAGGGCTGGGAGCCAAGTCATATCAAGAATTCCTCTGACGTCCAGGAAAAGTCATTCACAATCTAGGACACTTTGCATACGTTTCTTTCTAGGTAACTTTTAATGCCAATAAATGAAGGCCAGCAACAGCCAGCCAAAAAACCTCCAGCAGATACCTGCCAAGGCACAGTGTCACGATATGCTGCCTTTATAGCAACGCCCGTTCTTGCTATTCCATCTGTTTCTTCCCACTTTGCCCCACTGATGACACTAACATAGCAGTGGTTTGCTGTCTTTGAACCTGAGAACTGATCAGTTGGAGAAAAGATTTTTAAATGCTGGACCAGTTCGCTGATTTGATTCACAACATAACCACAAACATTGGTATTACCACAACTGAGGAAGTAGCACAGGGGTAAGTAGATTTCTACGGGCAGGGCAGGAATACTATAAACCAGTATTGTCATCAGAGCTGACATACCATCAGATCATAACTGGAGAGTGCAGGAAGAAATACTAACTTTTACCAATCTTTTAAACTATTTCATCAATGAAAATAGTAGTAACATAGAAAAAAGGAAACAACCCGAGTCTTATATCCATGCCTGACATTAGACAAAAGGTCTGATTTTGCCAACTTCCACGTAGAAATTGCCACGATGTCTTACTAGAAAACTAGATTTACCTATGCTGGATTAAAAAAAATAGATAACATTATAGAGAAAAAGGAGTTCAGCTCTTTGAAAATCTGTTGGTAATAGCCTTGTGGCTGCTATGTGTGCAGCAACAAGCCTTTGCTGTCACTTTATCCATGAGATGGTCTTCTTGTTTACAATCATTCAGGATACATAAGCACAGATGTAAAAATAACTACCAAAAGATCCTTTGAAGGATGAGACTTGCCTAACAACAGTAGCTGTTGAGACACACTGCTTATATAGTCTTAACTGGCCAGAGTCTTCTAGTGTGCCCAGGAAAAATCTCCAGTTTACCTCAAACATAAGTCACCTGAACCACACACAAACTACCAGATACCAAAAGAAAAGAAAACCCTCTGTATGAACTTTTTAGCCAGTCACAGAGGGAGAGACCCAGCGCTGGCCAGGAGGTGCATATGCTTCCGGAATGATTCATTTTTCCCACACTCTGCTTGGATRAAGACTTTTCCACTTAAGACTCATGGCTCATCCCATGTTTTTCAGGAGAATGTGCAACTTTGGGGGAATTGCTTTCGAACTAGGAAGTAAAACATTTCCGTTCACCTTGTTTTCTAATGTCTAAGAATATGTGGAATTGGTATTGAATTCTGCACTGGACACATACTCCAATCCATATGTTCTAATAGATGGAATGGTAACTTGGGCATCTGTAATTCCCTCTGTGGCACCACAGAACAATTCCCGCTGTCACTGGGACAGAACCAGAGTTCTCTACAATACTGTGTTGATATTCATAGAAAAACAAGGGGATCTCCTGGACCCAACCAGATTTCAACAGTGAGTGTGTGTGCAATTGCTGTTAAAACACACACTCCTCCCCTAGCTTTTCCTCACTCAATACCCTTGAATTTTAAAGTGCAGGTGTGTCTAGAACTTGAATTCATGTTCAGTAATGCACAGACGTAGAAAACAGCCAATACCCTGAATTCAAACTATGTATGGGGGCTGTGTTGATGCAATGAAGCTTCCCTGATCCAGATGGGGATTCACGAGAGTGCTATCAGGAAAAGAGCCAAAGAATGAAGACATAATCAGTCACAGCAAAAAAGTCTGTTGAGCAGTGCAGCAGGCAAATAAGGTGGCAAAACACAGGAAAAAGGAAAATTAGCATTTTGATGCACTAGCAGGTATCTTAGATTGGCTAATGAGAATGCTCAGATAAATGAAGGCCTTCCCATCTATCAATTTCTTCCAAGTAGTGGTCTCTACTAAGTGTATAGTCCTAGGATTCAGAACCTGGCCACTGAGAACTCAATGAGCCATGAGACAGATGTAGTGGGATGAGAAAGAGTAGTTTATATTTTCCAGTTTATGCAAAACTCTATACAAAATTTAAAAAAAAAACAAAACAAAAAAACCCAAAACACTCAAAAGTTTACAGTATCAGCCCATCCTTTGATATCCATTTGTCAGCAAAATTAAAAGTAAACATTGTAAAAATTGCTAGTTCTTCAGTTTTGAAGTACTTCACACTAAAGTCTGGACTGCTAAACTTCAGGGAATCTATTCTAAAYGTTCAGTGCCAAAACTTAGCTGGAAGTCACAGAAGAAAATATTATGACAGGTTGTAGCCATTAAGTTTTTAATTTTAAGCCCCACACAGTGACATATGTGGAAAAGGCAGGAAGAGAAGGGAAGGGAAGAAATTACACAAAATACGTTCAACATTCATGCTAAGAAGGCAAACAGACCTGTCCTGTTTAGTGGATGGACAAATCACTGCTTCTGTTTCAGAGGCATACGCTTTACTTCTTCATTTTTCAGTGAACCAATGACATTTAAAAATACCACAATTTAGAGACTTGTTAAAACTGTGTATGTGTATTATTCAGTTAATCCTTTGCATTGACAAAACAACTACGTGTAAAGAGAATGACTGGTCCCTACAGTAGTACGCTGTGGCTTACAACTTTATTGTAACGCTAATTGCAGGTAAAACTCATTTATCTTAATGTTTACGCCACTCAAGTTTGTTGTCTAGTCAGCTTACCAAAACCAGTTCTTAAATGATCTTTCAGTAATACAATACAGAATAATGATAAAGAACTGAAATTAATAACTAGGAGAAAGTATAACAAAGTAACATGCTTTGTCATCAATTTAATGTATGCCAAATTAGAGTCAAATGATGGAAAACCATTGAAAGTGCTCCTTAAAGGAATACATATTTATAAAGTAGTAAGTATAAAACTTCATGGATTTTTTTGGTCTATTTACTAAGAAAGCATTCCTCACAGACAGGATGAAAACTCAGAAGCCACAATAATACTATATTAGACTGGCTATTCAATTTAACAACATTGTTAATGGTTCCATGTTAAGTACTATTTTTAAACCTTTGCAGTCTTACTGATGGCAGACACATGGATCAGTAAACAGTTTTAAAAAAAAAAGTGAATTTATTTTTTACTTCATCATGTATGATTAATTTTGTAGAAATAGTCCATCATGTATACTTTTTAATCATCCTTAAGGCAAGCATTATTTCTCTGGTGTTAAGTACAGAGTAGTAGTTTGAATTCATATAAAAATAGCAAATTCTTGAAAGTATAACACCATAACAAAAATGCTAAAACAAACATATTACACTTAGACAAAATGAGCTCTCTACCAGCATTTATGGTCACGTACTATGGTCTGACATTGATGTTTCTAACATCATATCGCTTTCATTCATTTCAATCTCAAATGTTTCTTCCAAAGGGCGACTGGTATCCGTACTTTTCCTTTGATGTGACGACTCTAATGTTACTATGCCACTTTCATCCAGAGTTTGTCTTTCTATGTCGAATTCTCTGAAATCCCAGGGAGGTGAAATGATGTTCTTTAATGTCTTCATTGTGTGTACATCAAAGTCATAACATCTTAATTTGTCTTTGATTTCTGTTCCTAGGAAAACAGTCAAACCATTAGTTTATTTCAAGTGAACACTCCCAAAAATGTATCTCAGAGAAACTATCATTGAGAAACTACAATTCTCTGCTTTCAGACTGACAGGGAGCTGTCGCTGCTTAATGACTGAAGTTGAATAGTTGTTCTGAAAAAAAATACAGCAGCCTCCTTTTTGAAAAAAGCACAATATAAGAAGTACAACTCAGATTCAAAAGTCTGTTATTAGAAGTAATTGCCAATTCCCTTCCCAATTCACTAAGCGGCTTTTTTTGTTGTTTAAGTTACACACAGCATGGTTTGCATTAATGCATATCACACAGCTGCATGGTTCTTCCAGATGTGTTAACTGACTACATATGGAGCAAGACAATATTGAGAAGAAACATCTGCTTCAATCGTGTGAAAAATCTGCAGGAAAAGCAATAGAGCACACAGATGGCTTTTACTGGCTTCAGCCTTATTAGCATGCTTGACGGGACATCAACTGTGTTCATTACAGATAAATCAGTAAGTTCAATGAAGCAGAAACACGTCCCTATAAAGTTTTTTTTGGGGGGGGGCAGAAAGCTTTCATAGAATAGTTTGAACTGTGGCAATATAACGTATTACCGTTATGAAGCACTTTTTTTTTTTGTACCATATGTAAAGCTCTATTTTTGGAGGCAGAAGGATTTATCCTGTCTCCCCAGAGCAGAGTTTTGACATGGTGAAAAATGCCTTGCCCCTATCTCTCTACAGCAGCATTAGCTGAGATCAAGTCCTCTGATTTTCTAACTCCATATTTCTATTTTATTTTTTCCCCATTCCCTTTGGTTTCTAAGCTGCTACAAATAAATATTTTCTATAAAAGAAACCATCACCACCTCCAATGGCAAAGTGTTTCCTTTCTTTATACTAGTAGGTATTTACTGTCATGATGCTTACAAAAAACAGTGGTCATCTGCAATTGCGGATAAGTTCTGACTCATTTAGCCATTAAAAAAAAAAAAAACCAACAACAAAAAACCAAAACAAAAACATACTCTACTTTTGTAAGTTAACTAGGTAATGGTAGACAGTCTTTCCTGATGTAAGAATAAACCTTGCAAAGGACTCAATGACTGTAAGAGTCACGTAAGCGAAAGACTTACCAATGTAGGCTTCAGAATCACCAATATACATTTCTATGCAATGTCCAAGCATCGTGACTGAAAATGTGTCATCCCTCCTTAGACCAAGGGCCTATTAAAAAAACAAAAACAAAAAAAGTATTCAGTAGCAAATAAAACCATTTACATCTTAAGTCCACAATGGTTCTGAGTTTGTTGTTTTGTTGCTCGACAATGCTATCGGAGCATAGTCTTCACTGTAAAAGCAAAACATTGCAGAACCAAAATAATATTGCCATATGAACTGGCTGAAGTAGTAAGCAAGCAAAGCACAAAAACAAAACCAGAAAAGGGTATGTATACAGACAGAGAACCATTCACAAATCATGAAGTATAACATACTACTAAAATAATGATTATAAAACCTGTGAGGAAGTTAATTTTGTATAGCTAAGCTACAATCTGTAACAAAATAGATTGAGACATGCTTAAAGTAATTACAACTAAATGTATGTAATATAAGCTTTTACGTAAATAGAACTGCAGCTAAATTCAAACCAATCAACTTGAATGCTGAAAATTCAACTGTTACTCTATGAAAACGTGAAATCACCAAAACCGTCCTCAATAATAATATACAAGTATCATATAATAAAGATAAATCTGAGACAACAGAAAATAGCGTATCTTTAAATGTTGCACTTACTGTAAAACTTCTACTTCAAGGCATAGGTTGGAAGTATTTTAAATCATTTCAGCTGCATGAGAAGTTTATGTACATAAAATGTATACGACAATTATGAAATTCAGTCAATTTCTAACAAAGAAGGATTCAACTACTAAGTTTCATAAAGTGGCCATTTTTTTACCAAATCAATAGAAAACTTAGGAAGAGTTTTAAAAAAATTTTAAGATTACAAGATAAACACTAATTTGGAGCCTGGATAAAATGCTGGTTCTCTGTTCTAAAACCAAACCAGAATGAAACAGTAAATAACACAATCTGTGACCAGCACTTTAACTTAAGGCAGTTACATACCGTATGAAAATAGTCGATTGCGCTTTCAAAATTGCCCATTAGACTATGTATGTAGCCAATGGCAGAGTAAGTAGAAGCATTTTGAGGAATTAGTACTAGAGCCTGGCGATGGTATTCCAGTGCCTCTTCATATTTCCTGTTAGGGTTAAATACAGAAGATCTATTAGTAAGCTTCAGGGTGAAAGGTGTTTTTATAGTATTGTATCAGTATTTTCCTTAGCTCAGTAGCATGCAATCCTGCAAGAACTTAAGGATTATTGCTTCATACTCTGAACATAATCAAATGCCCCATCCCTGGAAACATTCAAGGTCAGGTTGGACGGGGCTCTGAGCAACCTGATATAGTTGAAGATGTCCCTGCCCATGGCAGGGGGGTTGGACTAGATGACCTTTAGAGGTCCCTTCCAATCCAAACTATTCTATGATTCTATGAATGCACAAAAGACTCATGGATATTGACAATTTTCTTCCTCAACATAATTGAGAAATCATTGTTCCTCTTATGTAGCACAACAGCTGCCTACAGCTAGGCCCCATTTGGAGATGATCTTAGCAATTTGATATGGTAAATTGCTTTAGATGTTTAATGCTGTTCATTGCAACAGTAGCTTGCTTTCTGTAGCTTTCATTTTCCTCCCCGCGGGAGCGAGGGTGCTATATGAGACTAAATCACTCATTGTTCAAAGTGAGAAAAGCTCTCTAGGCAGAAATTTCACAACTCTCAAGTGCTACATACACTGGTACTTCTGTCACTTCCATTTTGCTACCGTCTCTGTCAGAAAAGAAGATTTATGCATATCCGTAATTTCTTTCAAATACCAGCCACCCTTTCTTCGAAAAATTATCCATTAATTAGACTGCTAATTGCATGTTATTTTATAAAACAAGGATTAAATGTACATGATGGCATTACTCTGAGAAATTCAATTGTCACATTTGACATCCTAGTACCAAGTTGTTAAAGATAGCAATTGTCTATTCGAAGAAATGTTAATGTCTACAGTTATAATGAAATGATGCAAACAGCAACACATGAAGTTGTTAGAAGGCATTAAGTAACAATTGAGGCAGAAAAATTACGCAACTGTTTGCTTGCTGCCTGAAACTTTCATATGATTTGAATTTTATTTTCACTTATAGTATTTACCTGTCCAATTAACTACCACTGTATTTTAATATGCTGCTTTTAAATTTCAACCACATAATGCTAGTGAGTAGACATATATGCAGTAAGTTTTTTCATAATAGCAATATCATGTATTATGAACACTAGTAAATTAGTTATTACAGAATTTTTTTAAGTTGTCAAAGCATATGTACAGCTGCCTAAATTCTCAACTTGATTTTCTTGAAAGATGGTTTACAAGGATGTAGAAATACATTAGTTTGGCTTTCTGAACCTGAACAAATACTACAATGCAAGTTGTCCTAAGTGTGATGTAAGCAGTTACTAACTTACTGTAGAAATTAAAAAAAGACAAAAGGAATTATAACTGAAACAAGTATTTGAAAAAACCCCTGCAATTATACTCATGAATAGATTCCAGAAGCAGTGCCTTTTGTTTGATCTTGGCAGAAGGGGTAACTATTATACATCCGTATTTCATAATGAAAATGAAGCCTAATTGGCAATTCAAGCACAACGCAATTACTACCAAAGCCAAAGCAGAAGTACAACTTACATCTACCATAATCACATTCTCATTAGCAGCTTTGAAACAAAAATTAGAGTATACGCCAATTGGACAATTAAAACCATGACACTAAAAAAAAAAGATATGGTACTGATTAAACAAAAGAAAACACTGGTTAAAATCAGATTAAGGTAATTAATGAGAAAACATTTCTCTATGTTAAAACTGTTAAAGCTTGCATATGTACTTTGCACTTTCTTTTTCTCTTCCTAGAACAGAAATATGAAATGAAATATGAAATAGTTCGGTTCTCAAAAACCATAAAGTAATACTTTATTGCTGTGTTAATGTCACTGAATATTTCACTTCAATTAAAAAACCCATAAGCACTGATCCAAGCAATTAATCAGCACAAACCCACCTTTATGTTAATTAAATCAGTGGACATATTCAAGTATGTCAGGACTGGGACAGTAGCCAGTTAGAATTCACACCCATACAAGGATCTAAAAGCCTACGACCAAATTTCTATCTAATAAGAATCAATAGTTAAGGAAAGACTTCTACATTAAGTACTTTAACTTGCGTGTAGTAAACTGAATATAAGGGGCAATTAATATATTTACATTCACAAGCTGATTTAGGGAATCCTGTTCTTATAAGGTGCTTCTACACTGCTCTCACGTGGTACGTAATCTTGATAGAAATGAGAAGTAGGCCTAGAGAAAACACATTTGTGTAGTATTCCAGATAAATGTAGCTCCAGTACTCTCTGCTTACTTGAGTTTTCTGCAGACATGTCCTAAGTTGTTCAATAAAGGCTCCCACTTATCAACTGTTACCTGCAAAATAATGCAACAATTCAAATAACTGCAGCTTCCCAGATTGTAACTGAATTTTGTCTACTTTAAAAAAAAAAAAAAAAAACACACAACTGAACAAGGCCATTCATGACCAAGAAAAGTATCACAAGCATTTTCAATTCTTTTCAAAACACATATTTAAGCTCAAAACACTTATTCAATAACTCATTTTTCTATTTTTTCCATTCCCCAAACACTCGGATGCAAACCAAACAAAATTTGTTTTCTACTTAACTAAAAATCACATCAAGTCTCTCAACCTAGAAGCACTGAAGACTCCCCAAATTAGGTGTTTGTAAAATAATCATAAATACTGAAGGTCTTTTTACCGTCTTCTCCATAGTCTAACTTCATCTGCTTTAAATAAATTAGCTCATTTACGAGGCACACAGAAGACAATCTGAGCCAACAAAATCCTTAAAACACTTTTTGCTGAAATTAAAAATCATTTGGACTTGATTGCATTATGAATTTGTGATTTATAACAATGTAAGTATCTCTGTATCTCTAATTATTTTAGGTGTTTCCCACTCTAATTCTAGATTTCCAATTGTGCACTTATAGATATGCTGATATTTAGTACTTCTCAATAAGCAAGAAAAATGACACGCATAAAAGAATTTAGGCATATGCATAAATTTAAGCCTGATCTACAAAGTTTGTAGCATTCGCATGAACAATACAGCTTTAACTAAAACAGAACAACCCTATTTATATATTGGTGAGCATATAAATTAGTATCTGTGCAGTTTGTTTTAGTAAGTGTGTGCCTTGTCCACATGAAGATTATAGTTTTTTCAGCGCTTTCCACTTTACAGAAGGCTTATTGTGCTCTAGAAGCAATTTCATTATCTTGATAGGAAATGCTTTGTTAACAGTTATAGTAGCATGAGGTGGTGTCCTCTAACTAAATTTAAGCTAAAAATTGAGAAAACCTATATCTTAAAATTCCTAAGAAGCCTGTCACAAGGTGGTACTGCTTTCATTAAGGCATCTTAAGTTACTCTAGTACCATGTGTTTCTTTAGACAAGATGACAACACACAAATAAAATAAACGGTACTACCAATAGATGCAAACTCATTTGTGTGTTCCAGCATTTGAGGAATCAGGGTTGTAACGATTCATTTTGGATTCACAAAAGCACCTGAACTACGAGCACATTTCCTGACAAACCTTTTGCCAGTGATCATTTTGATTACTTTCAGGAAGTTAGTCAAGCATCCCTGGGCCCATTCCTACACAGTGGCTCTTATCTGGTAGAAAGAAAACAAATCCATACCTACAGGATTATGGCCAAACAAAAGTGGAAGTCATTCAAGAAACGGCTTAAGGTGGCAGAAGCCATCTTCACACATGTACCCAGATCCACCCTCAGGTCAAGAACCATTGGTCTACTAAGACCCAGGACTGAGAATAAGATCTGGATTCCACTCTCCAGTCAATGCTTATTTTCTTTCAATTTTGTATAGAAACATACTTTTTGCCTTTTCCTGTAGCACTGAAGATAATGTGTGATGATTCTCATCTAAAAACCCAACATACTCAATTACAGGTAGATAGCCCAAGTTTTTT
Organism: Phoebastria nigripes; assembly: GCA_035582835.1. Taxonomy (NCBI): domain Eukaryota; kingdom Metazoa; phylum Chordata; class Aves; order Procellariiformes; family Diomedeidae; genus Phoebastria; species Phoebastria nigripes. Next base: position 1,797,665 of record JAYKAV010003066.1, read on the forward strand.
TTTTTTTGCTTCTATCTTAAAACAAGCACAGCATATTTTGTCACAAGGTAACACAGAATTTCCTGGAGTTTTACAAATTTATGATTGTGCATGTTATTAGGAAAAATACCTCATTTCCAATAGCTTTGATTTTTTCCAGTGCATCAAGAAACCACTTTTCTGCAGTTTTCCAGCTAAGAATTGAGGGGGTGGGGTGAAAAAAAAGTAAATTAGTGAAGAGTTTTCATTAGCAGTATGAGAAAATGGTATTACAAGGAACAGTTCTTTGATGTTATTTTGTCATATGAGTGAAATTAGATGTAAAAAACAGTAATTTACGTTTGGCTATATTTTGCATGTGCTCCTAAGAGCTAACAAGACAAAGTTAAAAAATCAGAAGCAAACCAAGAATATTCACTAAACAGTTCTTATATCTGTTGGGTTTTTTTTCAGTATATATTTGGAACCTCCTGAGCTGACAGAATGTCTAGCTGTACAAAATTTTATAGCATGTGTGCACTTGTGTGTGCAGACAGATACCTTTTCAAAGCATGCGACTACCCAATGGCAGGCACACACAAAATAATAATCCATCTCTGCATGTTCCTCAAGCATTAAATGCTTTCCTCGTTCAATCTTATACAATGAACAACAATGTAGAAAGCAAGGGTTTAGGGTAAACACCATCTAAACTAGAACCAAAAGAAACTATAGTTGAATGTAAGTACTTTAGTAGATATATTGGCACATTACACTTCAGAATAATCCATGTTTAAGATGGTATTTAATCCTGTTTTGCAAGCTTACTCTCCATTTTGAAATGCAACCACTCCAACTTCATGCATAACAAAAGGATCTTCAGGTGCAATGCTTAAAGCTTGGCTGAAAAACCTTTCAGCTAACTTTGAGTTGTTGGTCAAACCATATTCCAGTCCAATATAGAGCATCGGCAAATGACACCTAAAAAAAACAAACAAACAAACAAAAAAACCCACAAACCAAAAAAAAAAAACCCCAAACGTGCTTATCAGGAATGGTGTCACAAACTATAAAGAAATGCCAACTATGTTTGCATATGTTTATGTACATTCAAGTAAAAGCTGATTTAAATGCTATTAACCTAAGGGGCAGTTTAAAAGACTTTACATCTTTGTTAATTACTGACAAGAATTTGAACTCCAATACATAATTATAACTTGCTCTGGAATTACATGTATTTTCTCAGCGCTTCAGTTAGTTCTGAGGGGCTGTTTTTCCTAGTTTCCTTCATACATTTCATTTACAAATGGAATATGGAAGTAGTAATAATTAAAGGGATTACATTTACCAATAACTACAATCAAATACAATAGTTTTATATGCAATATGACATGATTAGTCCACTACTCATTTTACAACCTTCTTCACAGCATGAAACAGCTGTTCAAATATTACTATACAGCAATTTATGACCTGGTATGACAAACATGATTCACAAATTTCAGAGAACTTCCAGGTAGAACATAGATTACCTAAATATAAATCTTGACTTTAGAACTTATAAAATCACAACAGTAATCACAAATAATACAGTTAAATGCAGATGGTGAAATTATTTGTGTTTTTTTCTCCTTTGTTCTCTACCAGGTAATTGTTGCAAATGTATTCCTACTGTTTAAAGGGATATAGGTCAATATTCTACACTACTTATGGATTAATTCTAATTTTTCTGAATGTGACGTTTTTGACATACCCTTTCATGAGCTGTGCAGCTGTGAAGTATGCAGCCATTGCTTGGTCATGCTCACTCTCAACTGCAAATGAATGTCCATATGCTATCCACGCAGGTCCATAGGTTCTCTCAAGTGTAGTAGCTTTGCTAAAAACAAGAGCAAGTCACAAGCAAACACATCTGAAATTAAATTTCATCTGCTTCAGATGACTACTTACATAGCAATGCTATGCCACATAGTTAGGTATGTTAAGATAATCTTCTGTAATGACCAGTGGTAATCAAAGTTAATTTTAAAAGTTCAAACTATTTAGCACTTAAAAGTATCACACATTTTCAAGAATTCATTGTATTATTTCTGTTGCTGTTCATGGACAGCAGGAATTATTTGATATTGATTTGATATATGAACATAAACGATAATAGGTGAATTGGGCAAAATACAGAAAACATTAGTAGTGACTCATAATGTACTACAAAATTCTAGCCATACATTTCAAAATAAATATATTCTAGCAAATGTAAGTTTCACAAGCAGGATATGAAAATACCAAATGAACACTTAGGTTGAACTGTGTATTGAAATTTTGCCATATAATTGTACTAGCCTTAATGAAGATAAGAGTATTTGTCACATCGCAGACAGCTGCCRTGCATCAGAGAAGTATACAAAATGTCACTCAAGTCCTGAGCTGAAGACTGCAACCTGAGCATCAAGACTGCAACCTGGAGTCTTTACAGAAAGATGGACTTGACAGGAACATTAGAAAGCTCTGTAGGTTATTTTCTCAGTCTGAAGGCAAGGGCATTCATAACTAAACAGCTCATGACAGATGTGCCCAATCTTTTCTTAAAAGCTTCTGACATGGAGATCCTACATGTTCCACAAGTAATCTATTCTATTGCTTAACTATCCTTAAACAGTTCATTTTTCCCTAACATTTAATCTAAATTTTGTTTGTCACAGTTAAACTCATTATTTCTCATCACAGATCCTAGAGAAAAGTTTGTTCTCTGTCTCCTGGGACAAAACTTCACATATTTGAACATTTGCATCTTCCCACCCTACACAGCTTCAATCACTTCAGAAACTTTCCTCATTGGCCACCTTCTCCAGAATGCTTGTTTACTGCCTTCTCTTGAATTCAATTCGAACGTCTCACATCCATCTTGAGTTCTCCACGCATGTTGACTTGTCAACAGCGACACATTACAACACAGCTTTGTTATTGTTATAAAAGATGGACTATGTTCTATCACAAATGTTGTTTTCCTAATTGGTGCTGAGATGAGGTAAGCCCTTTTGCAAGATCTGAAGGATGTAGGTACCTCCTTCTGGAGCAGCCAGAATGATACTTCCCTTGCATGCTACCAGGCACTGCCCAGCTGTGCCTTCTACCCTGTTCAGCATGCTCCAGCGTGATGTCCTGTGACTCCAAAACAATGATATGGGAGCTTGTGTTTTATCCATGGTATCTCCAGATCCTTTTCTAAAAACTACTGCCTAGCCCACAGTTGTCCCTAGCCTTGTAGCTGTAGACTATCATTCTTCTCCAGAAAATTTGGGCGTCTTGTTACTATTTCACTTTTACCAAACCTTTTTTCCTCTTTGCCAGAACTACCCTGAATTCTGATGTGGTTTTTTTTTTCTCCCTAACACATCTATAGACCCTTCCTGGCTAGGGATGTTTGCAGATGTAATAAAGGTGTTCTTTATTTCACCACCAAAACCACCTATGTTACTCTGGAGAGCTTCTTCACACTGTCAGGAATTTAAATAGTTGACTCATAATAACCAAGCATTTAAACAGTCTAAATTACTAACCCATCTTTATATATATTATCTCTAAAGGTCTCAAGAAGAAAAATGAAAGCCTTACAGGTTGATTTAAGCCTTCTCAGTTTAAGCTTACAGCACCAAAACAAATGCCCTACTTCACAGCAAGGTCCTCCTCCCCAGTGCTGATAATCAATACGCATCCAGAAGGCCTACAGGAAAGAGCATTGGACTGACTGACCAACCTAAAAAGTCCAAGGCTGCTTGTGCAAAGAAAGAACAAGACAACCAAATGTCAGAATTTTCTACCTAACTCTTCCCTTTAAGATATGAAACCTGAACCTGGGGAGATGCCTGAGTGTCCTTAAGCTAAGAACTGAGGCTTGATTGCCTAGCTGTAGTTAGCTTGGCAGCATGAGCAAATGCAGGGACTACACCTGCCCATAACAGGAAGGTGACTGCCAAAAGAGATTCCACATAAGTCTGTATATCATTTTTAAAGTATCTAGAAGGTTGAGGTCTAAATCACTATACCAAAAAAAGGGTGTCAACAAAAGGAATATTTCAGTAGTAACCAGTTTACCGAGGCTTCTGTTTACTTTATGAGCTTACAAACAATCGTGAACATTAAATATTTATTTAGCAAGTGAGCAACAGATTCACCAAGGAAAACCAGAAAAAAAAACCCTTTACCTGAGGTATCTTCTGGCATGTTCATTTTTGTGGCCAACCATGAGATAGTAGCATCCTACTGCAAACCATGACACCTACGCATTAAAATCAAACCAGAATATTATTAGATATATCACACTGATTTTAGTGAAACATCACCACAGCTGATGCAAAATAGAGGAACAGATTATAATTAGAGAAGTTAGGAACATTTTCACTGAAATCACTGTCAGCTTTTCAAATCATTTGATATTACAAACAAGCTAGAACTTCTGGCATGTACGTCTCTAACCGGGTTTGTTCAGCCTCATGAAGAGAGAGCTAAGTGGAAAGCTTATCGCTGTCTTCAATTATCTAATGGTAGGGAATACAGAAGACAGAACCAGACTCTTCTCAGAGGTGCAGTGATAGGATGGGAGGCTATGTGTACAAGTTGCAACATGGGAAATTCAGACTGAGTAAAACAATTTTCACTATGAAGGTGATCAAACATTGGAAAATGTTGCCCAGAGATGCATAGACATTTATTACTGTAGCATTTGTTTTAAATTATTGTTCAAAGTGAATACCTCACATTGAATATATTTTACAAGTACTTTGTTTTAAAAAAAGAATCTCAGTAAAGAAAATTACAATGCATAGAAAATAAAAGCAGCAAACCATTTTTACTAGCTCCATCCAGAAACAGATTTTTGAATCCTGTTGCTCAAACTGACTATTACATTACAACTTTTATGTGTTTTCACCTAGAAAAAACTACCTGGTAATGAAGGCTTAGAACAACTTACAGGATTATTTGGGTACAAGTCCACCAGTTTGTGAGAAAGATAGAAAAGCTCTACATAGTGGGGAAAAAAATAAGAGAAGAAAATTAAAACGTGCTAAAACATGAAGATGTTTCAAGCCCTTTAGCTTTCTATACAAAATATCCAGAACACCTAATGTTATTAATGCACAAGTGAACAAAAATGTTTTCTGTTTGGTGGTAATGCTTCAAACTGCCTCAAAATAGATTCAGTTCTGCAATTAAAAAACCCCCGACCCATAAGTCTTCACAGCACATAAATAAGCAGCTATACATCCCACCCCTTAAGAATTCTGCAACAACTTAGGTCATTAGCATATATTAAAATAAATGCCTGTAGTATTACACTTGAATGTATCTTGTCAAGGTAAAACACTATTGAACTTCCTACATCTAAAAGGTATAACATACTGGCTAGATCAATTTCTAAGCCGAGTCCTGTGCATTAATATGTTGAAAATAGGACAAAAGCAAATAAATGATTATATTATTTGGAATAATTCTACGTGATTACTTTTCTAATAAAAATAATAATTCTAGTTATTAGAATAATTTACTACAGATTTTGTAATAACAGCAGAAATAATCTCATACAGGATAACAATTCTTCTGCTTATGCAATTTCAGAACAAATAACATTACAGTACAAAAAATTTCTATTTCTTCAGAGTACAGTGCTCTTAAATTGATGAGTTTGTCCTGGAGTACTTTGCATCAATTCTTGGCTTCAGAAAAATCAATTATGAAAACTGGCTTACAAAATACCAACTTATTTACAAAATGCTTCTTAAGGCAGAGTTAGAAGAAAAATCAGAGTACTGCCCACATTTTCAGATGTAGTTAACTGTCAAGTAACTGAAAAGTACATTTACTAAACATTGAGAAGTACTAGTACACCTAATGACCTATTTGCATACATACAATGCACCATCCTTTGAGAGACTGCAAATCATATGAGCTCCTTATTCTATTTTCCAATTGGTTTTAAAGACATTGAAGCTCCTCACTTGATTTGGATGTTTAAATGCAGTCTGAAATGAGAAAAAGCCATCCCAGCTGCAAGTAAGCTATTCTTGTAATTCCAACAAAGGTGCTGCATGATTATTAACTTGTCTGAACTAAAAAGAGGCCTTCACAACAGCAAAGGCAGGGAGAGTCTAGAATTTTTTCTAATACGGAAAAAGCAAGTCCACCTAAGCATACACACTGCTGAAGAGTTCCTTCTAGTTTAAATTAATAAATTTTATTTTGTTGTTGAGCAGAAAAAGTACACCTAGATACTCTAGGAAGATCACCTCAAAACAGAAATGAAGCAGTGTAGCTCCCTAACTTTCTGGCTACATAGCCCAGTGGTTAAAAGATAGTGACACTCATGATCATGAATGAATAAAGGCTCTTTGCACAACTACTGCCTGCCCCGCCACTGTCAGCTCTGAAACTTCCTTCTTTTCCAGTTACCACTGTTTTCTTGAAACTGCAGGTAGGAGGAAAAATATTCGTAATTTTTTAAATGGTATATAAGGGGGTTTCTTGGCATCCTTAATTCTTTTTTTAAAATTGAAGCTTTACAGTCTTCTTTTGACTCATATTAAATGTTGTGTTTCTTACCATTTGCTTTATTAAGCTCCACAAGTGTCCCTATATGCACAGGTAAACAATTTGCATGGAAAGGATCTTTTTCCATCACTCTAAAACAAAACAAAACAAAAAACCCTCCATTTTTTGCACATTTCAAACATTTTAATGTGTTATAAGCAAGCTGCTTTTATAGTGTGTAATGTTCCAATTAATTACCACTTTAGGCACTAGAAAACTATTTGTGACTAGAAGGTAACTATTAACAGCATAATAAAGGCTATCTTAAGACCAGAAAAATAACTATTAATTTAGCTTAAGAGAAGAGGATAACAGAAGATTCTGGCAAGCTGAATATACAATTAGAAAAACAGAATACAATGCACATATGTTTGCAGGTCACTTCAAATTTAGCCAGCAAACAGCAAGCAACAACATTTTTGTTCATCTTTTCCATACATTTGACAGCAACTTTCAAGCAATAGTCCTCAACTTTCTGAGCTTAACACTAAGCAGTATGCCTTACGAAACATATTTAGCTCAGTTTTAAATTTTTATTTTCTGTGGCATTTAGAAACGGAAGATAGTCTCACAGACAACAGACCGAATGCAGGACATGGCTTGTAGGCATGTGCTCTTTTTGTAAGCATTGGCATTTGGTAAACTAAGCAGAGAAAAAAAAAGATGTCTTGAAATCTATTCACAGTATCTCTTAAATCAGAAGTACAACATTATGACTCAATTCTCTGAGAAGTAGACCTTGAAATAGTTAGAAGTTTAGTTGATGTTTTTAAATAGTTCAAAGTATTTCAAAGGAAAAGTATAAAAGAACATATAAACAAGCATATTAAATGCTCTCTTGAAGGGAGTCTAAAACTTTGAAGTTATATGGACTTCTCAGACTCTCATTTCCAAGCTCCAGCATCTGTGATAGTCTCCTCCTTAGGAGACATTTACTTCTGCCACTTTCTACTAGACAAGGTGTGGCAATTAARTTTCAGAAACAAAGATGCGATACTATAATTTTATTGACTTAATTGGAGTAATTTATTTCAACAGGATCATGATTTTACTCAGATTTTAAATTCACCCTGTCAGCATTCTCTACAGCCTTCCCAAAAATCTTGCCTGTACTGGGCTGCATGGGATATTCTACATAGTGATGGCTTGCTTCAGCTAAGAAAAAGCTGCACTATAAAAAAAAAAAAAGGAAACAAAACCCCTTCTATTTTATACTACTAATATTCTGAGACTATGCAATACATACACAAAAATTCATTTTTTTTAAAAAGGTAGTTGTCAGGCCAGCAGAAAAAATAGCTCCACAACCACGTGTTCAGATTTACAGTAGTTGAGAAGCAATCCATGTTGTTGTTCTGACCCATCTGACAACCGGTCAGCAGCGTATTCCTGGGCTATGTAACAACTGAGACGCAATACTTTGCACATCAAAATTAACATAACTTTTAATCAGCCAGAGAAATCATACATCCTAACCAACCAACTCATCCAAACCTGTTCATTCTGAAGGCCAAACAAGAAGTAGGTAGAGAACACACAAAACTGAAGGTACCAGAGTAAGGAAGAGGATGGATGAAGGGAAGTGCAGCACAGTGCTGATTAACTGGAGTTTTGCTTTGGATACTTCTGCTACACATCATACAAATAATGTGTCTTGCCAGACACAAACTACACATTTTAAATACCTGAAACTTTGTATTAAGTTGTTATATATGTCAATCCATTGAACAATGATATTCGCTGTAAGTCCAGGCATGATTATTATACTACACCACATGAGAAAAAACTCTCAAAGTTCCTTCGTATACTTACACCGAAGTAAGCTTGTAACACATTTTGAAATCACAGTTATAATAATGTCTTTCAGCTAAGGATACTACCACATCCAGGTTTTCCTGAAGACCATCTACTGATTCAGGAATCAGTGTTTCACTGGGTTTATTATACTGAAAGACAAAAGAAACAACATGTGAAACAACAACCAATCTAAAATCAGATGGTATAAGTATTAACATTTTTAGTTCTAAAAGAATATTTGAGAAGCATTAAGCTTCTTAAAATTCTTAGTTTTAAACTGAAAGTCCATAAAACACATATTTGGTAAAACGGTTCTTTGTAATGTACTTAAAAGCTCATTTAGAACATGAAAGATGGTTGCCAGTGTCGATATCTTAAGTGTAGGCTGCAGAAATGAATACTGAGCAATATATAGTTGGCTTTCAGAGCGCTGACATTATCTTTAGAAAAAAAGAGTCTGGAATAATGTTGTTATATCCTAGTATTTTCAGGTAACTGACATTTTGCCTACATTATTAACATTCTTTTTCCCCACCTAGAAGTTTCTCAAGAAATAAAGCTAAAAAAAATAAATCAGAATTTCAAGTTGTCACCACACCAGAAAATAAGTTTTACACAAAACTACTATACTACTCCCATAAAGTGATATCTACTGCGTCATAAATTTTAAAATAACCAAAACTACAAAGCCCTTATTTATTCCAATGTTCAGAATAAATGGAATCCAAGAAGATTTACACCTGAAGTCAAGACTTTCAATCAATTCTCTAGCTTTTTGGTCAGTTTTGGGGTTTACCTTTTTCAATTTATTCTCAAATAAGAAGTGAAGCAATTCTTGTTCTTCTTCTGTACATTGTCTACTAAGAGGTAGAGATTCAAGAAGTTCTTTTTCTATGTGAATTAAAAAAAAAAATTGAAGTGGTTATATTACAGAAGAAATAGCAAGATCCAGTATTTTAAGAACTTAGAGGTGCAAAGAATTTTATGATGCTTATCCTGAAACTACAAGGAAGATAACAGTACAGATACACTAAACCACATAATACTACTAATTATGGAAATTAATGATTGAATTCTTAGTTTTTCCTTCTACACTTTTAAATAAAATTTAATAAAGATGACATAACACACCACTATTTTTATTTACTCTACATGTCAAATTTTAGCACTCAGAATGCTGTATTAACCAATGCCTACTATAAGTAAACAAACACCAGCAGGGTTTCATGGATTCAAAGCCTGTGAAGTTGAGAACACAGGAAAAACATTGTTTAGGCTGGGCAAAAAGTGTGGGCACTTCCAGAGCTAACAAACAGGGCAGCTAGGTTACTTTGTTTCTTTTAGTTCTTAGCACTGCAAGACTGAAAAATAAAGTTCAAATGTAAATTTGAGCAGATTATAATTTTCACTCATTTCATACATTTTCTATTCTTAACATTTTGAAGTCTGTTACTTGTAGTATTGCTTTAATTTTTATCCAGGAAAAAGGCATATTGAGAAAGCAGCTAAATTTTACTTGTATTTGAGAAATACTGCTATTCAGACCTTCTTGTGCCGTCAGCATATGGTGCGATGTTAAAAGATCAAATGCTTCAAAGCAGTAAACATCAAGCTTCAAGGCCTCTTTGTAGCTGTATGTTGCTAGGGTTCTRTTATCCAAAGCATCATAGATCTTCCCTCGCAAAAGGCATATAGAGCTCTTGATCTGGTGGAAAAGCAGGGCTGGAGGTCAAAGACTGAATCAATGTTTGCAATTTGGTTTTGAGCACAAATCAAATGGGCTCCCTGAAAAGTAAAAAGCATTTCATGTATGATGGAACCTGGTTTTCTAGTGCTGTCTTTAAATAAAATATTGTCTCTACTAACTTAAAAAATCAAATGAATGCTCTGTCAGGTTATCTACTGCCAAACGAACACATGCTTGAAATAAGTAGAGGGAGGATAGAGTTTATCTTTTCTACTTCCAGCATCCAGCTCTCTGATACTGAGTTGTAACCTATTTATACTAAATTCCCTTCATAGTCAATACAGGGAAATCGTCACTTCCAAAGGCAATTCACTTCTTTGCTGACTATTAAACCACATATTTCATGCAAGACAAGAAGGACCGCAGCGGAGATGAAAAAGTCCAAATCAATAGACTCAACTACTTTGAGCAGAAAAATATATCCTTCTTTTCAACCCAAAACATAGATGTTTCACAAATTAAAGTAGTGAAAGATCATCATTACCATAGTTAAAGTTGTGCTAAGATGTCTAATAACTAACATGTTCTTTCAAAACTCCATAGATGGGTGTTCAATTCAGTCAAAAGGCAACAGAAGTGTCAGCAAGCTACTTGGAGAAAGTTAACACATTAAACATCTATACCATCAGACTAACCAGACAGACCAACTCTCTTAGGAATCCGCACACTAGAAACAGTGTAGCTGCATTAACAACTAATAAGCCCCAGGGGCTGCTAAAGGGGTAATATTGTTACCAGCTCAGAGACCAGTACTCTGAACTAGTGTTTGTGCAAACTGATCAAATTAAGTTTGAAAAAGCTACATTCCTAGAGAGGAGTTTAATTTAAAACTTTTGTAGCAGTACCCACTTCAGTAGTTCTCTCCTTTGGCAAACCAAACCCATCCTCGCCTTAGTGAACTATGTTATCACAAGCATTTGTGAAGGTAAGGACTGATGGAAGTCGAATATTTTGGCTGGGTTATTTTTCAGTCAAAATAGTTTCCCTATTTAGTTCAATAATCAGCCACCCAAACACTTGGGCCAGAGTACCATGAAACAGGGAGCAGGAATGAACAGCCAAAGCTGAGGACTTCTTCCTTTGCTTGCAGTGGTAGCTTAAATGTTCCCATTAAGGTGCACTGCAGTAACTCAGTCTAAGCCACTTCTCCCTTAAGCCCATTAATACCAGCATTCGAAATCAGTTCACATCGATGATTTAACCCATTTTGCTACTTCAGTCTTACAGGGAAAATGCCATCTGTCAATCACCTTCACCGTAGTTCCAGCTAATAAACTTCAATTCATAACTCCGAAAGTAAAGACTCTTCACAGACTCTTCAGCCTACACGTGGTACCATCCCTTTTAACTGTGTGCCTATACAGAATTTTTTCACTGAGCTTCAAAAACTTCACCTTCATGTCATATAGTTTTCAAGTGCGATCAAAAAAATGTCCCACTGAGAGCAACACTTGAATGATTAAAGAAATATTTCATTAAAAATATCTGGAGGAGAAGAAAACTTGCTTTGTTATCTCAGAACCTGCAGCCCAATTGAAAGAAGTGTTAGTTTACGCTATCAAGACTGAAATTGCAGCATAGAGCTAAAGGACTCTAAAAACCAATGCTAGATCATGAACGTCCTGCAAAGTGTCTGCAAAAAATTTATGGGAAGTTGCTGAAAAGCACTCTTCATTTTTGCAAACCAAGTTATTTTCATACAGGCAAGCTAACATATGACTTCTGACTGAAAGGAGAACAATTCAGCATTTTTGAAAATTATGTTATCCAAAAAAGAAAGTTAAAACACAGAGTTTCAGATTCATACAGCTGTAAAATCACTTTCTGACTTCACACATCTTTTTCTCCGTTACAAAAATATTTGTTTAAAAAATGTCACTTACAGAGGATTGTGACATCTCCCAGTCTGTGGTAGAGTCTTTCAATCCACTTTCATCCTTCAAGTACTTTTCAAAAAGTCTTTTGTTGATTGGCTCTTCCATATCAAGAATATCCAGGGCCTGTTGATGTTCTTTTGCAGCATACTAGCCAAACATGTGCATATAAAAAACAAGGTTGGGATTTGAAACATCTGTACATAAAGCACCAATAAACAGTGTCACATTTCAAAGGCACAGATTGTAACAACCAGTGATTATCAGCAGGTTTTTTATGCATGCATATACTTATTTGGACATATGTCATTTTACAGTTGCAGCCAACTATTTTACTAGTCATCTACAATATGCAAAAAATTATAAAATCAACACCTACAGAAAAATCTATTATTCAGCATTATGCAATCACAGAAGCAGATATGCTTCTAAAAATAGTTAATACAGGTTTTAATAAAATACAATGATCTTATTATATAAGCAGCACATTATTCTATTTCAAATTTCTATATTTAATGTACCAATTGATTCAGTTTTCCTGTGAAAGCACTGCATTTTACTATTTATGTGTCACATTTTATACAGAAGTATAAAGCTGCTAACTATATTTATACAACCATAAATCATATCTCCTCTGGTCAGACTACAACCAACCAATTAAAAATGTAAACATGAAGACATGAGACAAAAATGGTTCACATTCTTTCCCCACAAAATATTAGAGGAGTATTTTCTTTCCTGGAAAAAAAAAGGTTGGTTGGATTTCTTCAGAATAGTACCACAATGGATACTCCAGTGACCATACTGAAGGTTAAAGAATGAAATCAACTGTCACAAAATTTAAACCTGTTATTCCAATGAGCACAGATATCTACATTGCCTGTCAGGTAATCTTCCCAAGATGCATCTTTTATTTAGTTTGGTTTGTTTCCAATAGAGGTTGAAACGTGTACTCACATGACATCTAGCTGCAAGGTAGCGACATGCTTCATATAACTGAAAGAGAAGTTTCATACATGTCAGTTATAAGGAGAGAGCATGTTTACTACTGCTAGACTCCATTTTGCTCTCTCCTTTTTCAGTTGTATGGCTTCTTCATCCCTTTCACCTCCAAAAATCTTTCCTGACCAAAATGACTAAGTCTGTAACACTTTCTCTACTTTTAAACTCTCAAAGGACACTTGCTTCACTTTTGCCTTCACCACTCATTAGCAGAGTGGAAGGACAATTTAAACAACTACACCTGAAGTGACACTCCACCTTCCCATACCTGCTGCAGAGTACATCCTTGGACCCCGTCTCTTTCTGTGACCCTATCTGGGGACAAGAGTTTCAATCTGGCCAAATGCACACAGGCCTACACTTGGTTCAGATAAACTACATCATGCAGGTTTTTTAATCACTTTTCCTGTAAACCTTATCCTCTGATGGTGAAAAAGTTACTGTGGTTAGCAGCAGAGGTCTGAAAGTGGAATAACAGTAGTAAGTCTTTGACTAAAGTGACTTACCTTATCCAACTTACGCGATCGAAGGGCATGTGCTGCCCTATGATACTGAGCTGTTAGGTAAAGACATTGGGCCAACCAGTAGATATCTTGTGGTTCCTCTAAAATAAAAGAACAAATTATAAACCATTAATTTATAATAAATCTTTAAACACCTTCATACAGAATATTCACTTTTGCTTCACTAGAAAAGTATTTTTCCCCTATTCTAGCATCCTATTGAGTCACAAAGTTTTTGTTTTTTTTTTTTTTTTTATATATATATATATATATATAAAACAACAACTAATATCTATCAGTGAGAGATTAAAATGAAAAAATAATCAGATTTTAGCTTTAAAGACATCAGATAATGCACTGGACATTGGACAGTGAATACAAAGAATCTCATACTAGAGGTGTCATGAGAAGGAGACAACAGTGATACAGATCTAAAAAAAAAGTAGCAGTTGTAGGTTACCCTGCCCTTGGACATAGGGCAGGAAAAAAACAACCCAGAATTGTCTCTCTCAAAAAAGATCAGTGGGAACCTAACAACAGTGAAAGTGAAAGCATTAGACTTCTGCAGCTTGAAGTTACGATTGCAGAAGCACAGTTTAATACTCTCCTACTTTATGGGCAACCAAGGCTTTTGTGGGATCAAGCCCCTAGAATAATTTTAAGAAGTGTAAATGGACCATGGCTGTAGGCAGACATATGCTACCAGCATCAACTCACTCTGTAAACCTGCATTCTACTTGTCACCCAGAGCAACAGTGAATCCTGTAGGAAACCACCGTTGTCTTTCATAGCTCACTCTTTCTTTTGTCTCTCAAGGTAGGCAAACCTTAAGGTTTGGCCAAACATTAGTTTTAACACAAAGTTCAAAAGGGAAGGAAGATTGGCCCTGCTCTCTTTAGAAAAATGGCATTCCAGAGATCACAGAAAAGCACTTACACCAAACTCAAAACTTCAACATTTAGCCAAACAGCTTTAAGAAAACAACAAAAAAAACCCAGAACACTATCAGAAAGAAGTTAATCAAAAACAACATAAAAAGCTACTACTTACCATGAGACAGTGAAGCTACTTTGTCTGCCCAAAACAGGGCACTTTGATACTGCTGCTGTAAAAGCATGATAGAAATAATTAGTATTTATTTGGGGTTAGATTTCCTGGATTATTTTGAAATATATTGTACATAATTCACATTTAATATCTTATGCATGTAGTCTCTAATGAACGGCGATTCACATTTGAGATCTTAATAAGTTCAAAAAACAGTTTAAAAGGGCCAGTACTGTAACTTCTAAAAGATATCAAAAAGTAATTTGAGGTAGGGTTGTTCGTTTATTTTCAATAAAATGCAGGTATCTTTGACCCAAAGGTATGCATTATATAAGTATGGCAATAGGTCATTAGTTGATTTGCTATCACTGAAAAAGTAGCAAGAATCCTCTCCTTCCAGTTAAAATAAATGCTACATTTTAGAAGAAACAGAATACTATATAAAAAAAAAAGGACACAAATTACTTCAGGAAACTTCAGCAGCACCAACTCTGATTAAGAAATTTTCATTCTTCAGTCAAGATGCTTTAACCTCACACAAACCATAGTGTCTATGTGAATTTCCCCTTATCCTTGGATACACAGTTTGACCGTTAAGTCTGCAGTTCAGGAGAAGCGGGTGAAATGGAGAAGACTGGTGGCAACTAGAGATCCAATGGAAGCAGAGTTTGCAAGTATATCCCACTAACTCAGCTAAGGTTGCCATCGGATTTGGGGTGCTAGGCAAAACCTCATAGAATTGGCTGGAATTATTCTCTGAGAAGATCAGCAAGGGCTACTGGTTTTCGTTTTTATCCTTCTCCATGCTATCAGGCATAATATGCTTCCTAGGATCTGCTGGACATTTAACAGATATCCTGCCATTGCAAGGACTTGCAACACTAGAAAAGCCCTGATCACTTCTGTTCTTTCCTGCAACTTTACAGCTGTGGAGTTTGTTTACAATCTTAGAGACTGTTTTATGCTTTTGGAGTAGAGGTTTGGCAGACCTTTCCGAAATGCACACTGATGGTATTCTAGTCCTCACAAAGCACTACACTCCATGACCTAAGTGGTCTCTTCCATTCTGTATTCCCACATTCCCTACTTGATGGGGATTAAGAATGCCCAGCAAATTTGCCAAGAGAATAGTTTGGTTTCAATCTGCACTCCCAGGAAAAAACAAAACAAAACATACACAAAAAACCCCAACAAAAAAACCAAAACCCCACATATGTAATAGCTGTCTACAGAACTGAGGTTTAAATAACTCTCTCAACACTGCAAAAGAAGGGCATAATCCAGGCCTACAGGGCACTATACGACTTTTGTTGAGCAGTTCTACAGTACTATAAGCTGACTATATTACACAAAGAAGCAGTCCCATGTTCCTCCTGATACCCCTTCCTCGGAACTGCACAAGTTTCTATACAGCTGTGTGGCAAAGCAGCTTGGTGAACCAGTTTAACTCAAATGAGTACAGCAAAACAAAACAATAAAATCCACCAAATTAACTTAGGTCCCCAATCAATCTTTTGGTCAGACTTGCTGGTCACACACACAAATGTTTGTGCGAACTGAAGGGATAGGTTTCTCTCAGTAGCGATGCCAGTATGAAGTCTTTGAACTAGAAATAGAGCAGAGCAGTTTCATGCTATACTTAATCTAATTTATTAATGCATTTTTCCTGTTATGTTTTTTTTTGTTGTTGTTTGCCCTGCAGCAACATAATCGCCGAATCCATCAACAAACGAAAACAAGCCTGCCCTTCTAATAGCAGTCTGCTGCCTTGCACGTTAGTACGATGGGCCCCTATAATCACCAGGTGAGCACGGCCCAACTTGCACAACCCGTGAGGGAGGGATCCTCCAAATATGCCTTGGCTACACAGGAGCCCTACCGCTCCCACAGCGGGCTTTCCTCCTCCTCCTCCGAACGAGGAAGGAACCAGGAACCCCCCCGCCCCCGTCACGCTACTGGGAGGCCACACGCCCCAGCTCCCAGCGGAGCCCGCACAGGCGGCGCTTCCGGCCCACGCACTCCTCTCCCACCCCGCTCCCTCCCCTTCGAGGGGAAACGGGACGTTATTTCGAAATTAACTCCCCCTCCCCGGCCACAGAGGCTGGCACCTGCTGCACCCACTCCCCGGGCCTCCCTCCCCGCGGGAGCCGGGCCGAGGGGCGGCTTTCCCTCGGGGAAAGCCAGCGGGCCAACCGCCCYTTCCCCAGCAAACCCCACTCCGCACCAACGGTCGCTTCCCCCGCGCCTCACCTGGTCGATGTACTGCCGCACCCGCTTCCTCAGCCGCTCCAGGTTCATCCTCCCGCCCGGTTTGTGGGTGAAGCTAAGGGGAGGCGGCCCAGGCGCCAAGCCCGCCGCGCCGGGAGCGCTGGCCTCTCCGCCGCCCGCCCCGTGAGGCGCCCTGCCCGGCGGTGCCACGCTCAAACCCGCCCTCCGTCCTTCCCTCTCTCCCTCCCGGAAACAGCGCCCCGAGCGCATCGTTCCGGGAGCGCTGGGGGCCGCCGGGGGAGGGGAAGCCCCACCGCGCGGGCTGCTGCCGCCCCCCTCCCCAAATAAATTTATTCTGAGACTTTTCTCCGCAGTCCACCCTCACCCCCTAATAAGTTCATTCGCAGGCTTTTCCCCGCAGTTTTGAGGCGGAGGTTTGTCTCTGTGAGGACCCCTGTAGAGACCCGTTGCCCCCGCAACTCCCCTTTGGGTACTGCGGCCTTGAGGTGAAAATGTTTCCTTGAGAGTTTGCAGTGATGGCAGGCGGCGTGTCAGGAGGTTTCCTACAAGTCCTTCATCATTCAGTCATTCTTGGTATCACACAGATTAGGGAATCATTATCCACTAGGACACTGCTGAAAAAGGCTGGCTTTTACTACTGAAAAAYGGGTAACGTGAACCATTAAAATGCCTGATTTGAAATAATTCAGATGCTGGCTGATACATCTTGAAGCAGGTATGCCTGGTACAAGAAGAGCAATCATCTGTGTGTGCTCTGATGGAAGGGGAAAACCTGCGTCAGAGTTACAGCGTGGAGAAGGCCACAAAGATGGCAGCTGGTCACAAGAAAAAATATTCATTTGAGAGAAACAGGATCCATGTGCCCTCTCTTGATCTATTTGCAGTAGCTGCACTTCGATGTAAAACTGTTTGACTTCAGTGGTTTCCGCCTGTTATTAATCAGGTTGGATTTTCACCTCACACTATGTCACCCTTTGGGACTGTTTTTCTCTGGCGTTGTGGAGCGTCTGTGCTGCAGATGGCAGATACCCATTTTATTCCTGCAGTAGAACATAGATTTTTTTTTTTTTTTTTACTCAACTGCACTTGTAGGTCTGCTACTTTTTCACATTTCAGTTATTGAGATCTTGAGAAAAGCAAAATCCTTGTTCATCTTTCCATCAGCTCATGTAATGAAGGGACAAATCCTTTTGTTAGTGGTTTCTTTAGATCCAACAGTCCTATCGAACAAGTGTTATCCTCATGTTCAGCTTTCCTGAGGACACCTTCAGGTGTCTAAATAGCTTCTATGGCCACCAGACCATACTGTGGCAGAAGAGAGGACGCAATCAAGCTTCTGTGCCTTCAGCTCTGTGAAACCTGTGGCTTGTCATGGGTGCTACCACTCCACTCACTGTATTTGTTGGTTTAAAATCTCTTTGAAATTAGTACAGTTAACAGCATATGTATTTGTCAGTTTGTGGATCTTTCTATGTACAATAAAAGATGTTTGAGTGAGATTTTTATACTATTTAGAAACTGCTGAGTGGTGGAGCCCACAATTTTCTCAAAAGTGGCATGTTTCCCCCTTAGATCAGGTGTAATGGTAACTCAACAGAGCTCAGTAGCTTCTATTCAGCGTGAGCTATTGGGGCAGCAAACTGCAGCAACTCAGAGAGGAAAAAGATGAATTTAAATATCTCAGTAGAGGACTGAGTTTGAAACATTATCAAAAGCAGAAAAAAAAAAAAAAAAAAAAAAAAAAATTAGGAGTTGGTGCTAACCTCTGAGATGAAAGCCTTGGCTGGGGAAGAAAAAAAAGATGCACAGGAAGTGTGGGGGTTGGAAGAGAAGAAAACGCTCTTGTTGGGGATGGGTGACTGTTAAGAGCAGCCGTAGTCACAGGGAGCTGGTCTGAAGCATAGAGAGGACTTATGATCTGCAGGATCTTGGAGGGGCCCAAGGAATGCTCTACGAAGGTGAGGAAACTGAGGCGTGGAAATGCGTAGAGTCTGTTATTACTTTGTTAGCATCTATATAGTTCTTACATTGTCAAAGCAGAGTACATCACCTCAGGTTGCTCTGTAACATCTGTGTGTTATGTGTTGCTTTCTCGTGTTCTCCTGAAAAGCTAGCTCACCTGAGCAAGCTATTTCTGGGGCTGGAGCTCTGAGAAATGGTTGCTTGAGCTATGCTATGCGGCTATGGCAGTGCTGCTCCAGTGGCTCTGCTCAGGTGGGCTCCAGTCCCGTTTCTGCAATGGGAAGCTGCTCTGACCTCACTGCTTGTGAAGTGGCTGGTTGTAGAAGTAGAGGACTTCAAAGAGAGCATCCTTATGGATAGACTGCAAAGTTTGGCTCCTTCACTGGGAGTGATGTAAGCGTGTGGGCAAATAGACAGGGCTGATGCATGGTGCAGTGAACAGCAAGATCTTTGTGAACTGGTGGTTGAGGCTTAAAAATTATTTTAGGTGTGAACAGGGGAAAAATTGAATTTTAAGTAGTTTCAAATGATACATAAGTTTCTCTTTCAAATTCAAAACTAGTAACGAGCAAAACTACTCTAATGGTTATGTGGTGTTGATATACCTACTGCTTTGCTAATAGTACTTACAACAGTTGTGAAGGTATAGAGAGTCAGTTAAACTGCTTTCCAAATTTGCACTCTAGTATCTTAAATCTTGAGAGGAGGGGGAGGGCGCCACAATCATATTAAAACTTTCTCACTTTGTGGAAGTTTCTATATTTTTATCTGCATTGAGAACCTTCTTTCTTTCTTTTGTTCTAAAAATACCTATAGGTACCGTATGCTGGTGCTAGCACATAGCTTCCTCCTGCTGCTTTTAAATTAGTTTCCAAGTCAGTTTGATGCTTGCGCATGTAAACCTGATCCAGTTAAAGTGGGTATGTTCACTTTGAGTTTGTATGTGAAAAAAAGTTTTCTTTGAAATCAGAAAAGCGTCCTTGTTTCTAGCTTGAGTATTGTAACTGAAGTGAGGCCTCCAAAACAGAAGCATGTGTTGAGGTGGGAGAGGTTCACCGAAATGTCCCAGCAGCAGATGTTAATCTTTCTGGGAAGGTTTCAGAGATGACCCCTAACTCAGCTATTTTGTCCAGATAAGTGGAAAATGAGAGTGACCCTCTGCTGCCCTTGTTTTGAAGCTTTTCCTCTTGTGATCCCTGCAAGCCCAAACCCATGTGGACTCCTGTTTCCAACCCTGAGGATAACTACCGCAGACCTGCCAGGGTGCAACCCTTGGTAATCCCCACTTTACAAAGGCAGAATACCTGAATTGCTCCCGAGGTGTGACTCCTCTCTGCTGTCTGCAGAATTGCTAAGCTTTGGGGCAGGGAGATGGAAAAAGGTGTTATTTTGATTTTTTTCGAATGGGTCTAAAAAAAGTGAATCTGGAAATGGAATCAACTTGATCAAGTCAGGAGCATCCATGGCATAGACGGAGGTGGAGAAAGATGGGAGGTGAAGTAATTGGTTTTGTCATATCTCCCAACAGCATTCTTCAGTTATGTTGCAGAATTCTTGCTTTTTCATATAGAAATAGTATTGTCTCCTCTACTTCTATGCTCAGTAGTGTGACATTACTTTCTGTATCCGATCTCCTGTTATTTGATTGCCCACCATGAACTGCCTAAGCTGTCAAGAAAGCAATCTACAATTAAACTGAGTGTCTTTAATTTTTCTCTCTCATATTTTAGATTGGCTTACGCCACTGTAAATCAGTCCTGCCTCTTCCACAATATCTTTCATCCTGTTAGCCACTGTCAAGCAAGTTTGACAGGTAAACAGAGGTCTCCAACAGCAAAGTTAGTTCCTGCAAGTTTTGTGAAAGTCAGTGGCAAGATTCCAGAGACCCGGATGAGTGTCCCTTTCCCCCTAGCATGAACTAAATAGTTATCTGCTCCATTTGGTCTGCCAGGAGTCCAGGGAGGGTGTGTATGGCTCAGGATCACAATTGGAGGATGTGACAGGAGGCTTGAAGGACATGGGAGGACAGGGACCAAAGGTATTGTAGAAGAAGGGAAGCTGGGGCTTGGAAAATCATTTGTGGAGGTGCGTGGCTCAGTTCGTAGGAAATCTGCCTTTGTTGAGCCTGCTGCTTGTAGAACACTTTTCTTCCTGTGATACAAACCTATTGATGGTTTTTTGGTTTTGTTTTGTTTTGTTTTTCTCTAAAATAAAGAATCTTGATATTTATATTTGTTCTCTGCACCAGGTTTTGATTCATTGCAGTGATTATGAGTGAGTCCCATTGATTGTATCAGAATAATCAAGATCACATTTGGCTTCGGTTTTTCCAAGAGTTCAATTTTAGAAGAGTTGCCTCTTTCCAGCTGATTTCTCTTTCATACATGCAGTATTACTCCATTATGGCTATCGGAGGTGCCAAGGATGAGCTTAAGGATGTTTAATCCTTCTTGCTTAGAAGCCATCAAAAAGAAACCCGTTTTAAGGAAATGAAGAAAATACAGTTTTCTTTCACTTCTTCATGCTACTCACAATAAAATATAAAGCCTTCAGGATAAATTTTAACATGGCAAAATAAATAAATATTTGCACCACAAAAGGCAACTTTTATTACAAAGCTATGCTACTGACTACAATTAGGCTCCTCTTTATGTAAGTTCAAAGAAATCATATGAGTATGTGTAGAAGTAAGACTTAGCCCTAAGAGTTATTTTCTGCTTCAGTAAGATTTTCTTTTCAATCTTACATCCCTTAAATTTCTCTTGAGAAGCACCTGAATTGGTTATGTTGGCCAGTACGCAAAGTAATATGCCTCCTCTCTTGCGGTGTCTATGTAGCCATAGTCCAAAAATAGTAAAGGTGATGAGCCAGGCGAGATGTACTGGGAGGCAGATGAGATGCTTTTGGCTTGCTTTGCCATCAGTCTAGATTTTGCCATTTTCCTGGAAGTTTCCATTGTCAGTGGAGCAAAAACAATAATTCAGCTGACCAAACATAGATGTCTGTATTAGGGGTAGCTGACTGGCTCTCTGGACTCTGTTGGTTGTGTTAATTAGATTTCTACTGACTAGAATGAGACTTTAAACACCTATCTCATAGTTACCCAAATGTACATGTCTTAATATCGAATAAAGTCTACCCTAGGACCTCGATTCATTTCTCCACATGTAGGAGTGTAGTTAAATTTGAGTATTATCTGAGTTGCTATAGAGTATCTGTGACATCTGTATGGGACTAGTCTGCTGAAGAGCCTTGCCCTCCTGGACTGGGGTTGGGAGGCCGGATGGATTCACAGCAATACCTAAATTGACACTAGATGCCCATGTTCAGGGAGATGAATCCTGTCCTGTGTGTCTACATGTGCGCTGGGTATCTAGGTTCCCAAAATAGTCCGTGGAGTCATCGTAGTGGGACTTAGCGGCCTGACCTTTTTAAAATATCTTCTCCCTCTACCCCTCCGTTATCCAGAACTGAAAGATGTAGAGGGGTAGCTCAGGTGTGTATGTTTTCATGCTCAGGGCTGCAGCAGAGCAATCTGGAAATAAAAAATTATTTTGCATGCCATAACGGTAGCTCTTACTGTTCGACACAGCACAGGTATAGGAGCAGAAAGCAGTCAGGTAGTTGGATGCAGAGAGAACAGAGGAAGCAGACCAGAACATGCTTGCGAACCATAAGTAATGCAACATATATGTGCTCCGATATTTTAAGAACTTTGGGGCTTGGGGCATAGTTTTGATCAGTCTGACATTTCATTTGAAGTAAAAATACTGGTGTTTACTTGAAATGTGCATGCTGTGTATTATAGGAATGTGTCTGCTTGGTTAAGAGTTTGCTCTCTAGACTTTGGGACAGTGAAGTAGTGAGTAATGTGAAAACTTTACCTGTTGACTATGAGACCTAGCACGTATTGCACGGACTGTAGCTTGAGCAGCTGTACAGCTTGTTACTCATCTCCCTTAACTGTGAAGAGGACTGCTCACCGCTGCAGTTTATCACCAGCATGGACAAGAAAATCCATGATGTGTTTTCTGGTTAGCTAACATGAAATCCAGTTTGTTGTCATTTCTTCTTAAAGAAATACGGACTTTGATTATTCTGTTACTAAGATGCAATGTTTGAAACAATCACATACAGAAAACAACTTTTACTTTTCTCAGGTCGCTGTACCAGACAGATGCAGCCTTCTTACACCAACATGTTATGCCTTGGCACTTGTATCCTTCAGTTCTATAAAGAAATGGAATCAATGGCTGCGTGAGATGCAATGCATGCGAAACAGAAAATAGCTAAAATGAATGTAAGTATGTACGTTCCAACTTTGGTTTCCTTGAAAAGCAGTTTTGGAGCATCTTTGGAATGAGTTTTTGTTGCGTTTTTTTTCCCCTCCCCATGTTTATTCTTGTCATTATCATTACCCTCTGAAGGTTGTTTTTTAACTCCTATCATTGCTGTTGCTCTGAAGCTKATAGGTTTTTAAAGACGTGATGATAACAGTATATGCAGATTCTGTTTTCTTGTACGGTTTTGTTGTTCTGCTGAAATGGATGAGAATTTCATTTCAGAGGATGAAAACCATCAACTCTACTGAGATGCTAAACTTAATCCCTTGAATCTCTTGCCAGGACTTGTTTTTATTTATTTATTTAGCTTCCAAAATAAAAAACTGCTTTAATCACTTTGCAGTCCTTATACTAAACCTTGCGTACTAAACCATGCGTCAGCATGCATGTCAGAGAAGCACTTCACCATTTCATGGAAACTTTTTAGCAAAAAAAAACCCAACCAAGAACACGTTCCCACGACAAGTAGAGAAAAACTCACGTGTTATCTACATATTAGATAGATTGCAACAACCGTTCTTGCAGGTGCTTTTGGCATTTTGCATAATCACATTTGCATTTTGACAGATTTGTCATGGTGTGAATCCCCTCTTCATTTTACATCCCTAGACACTTGTGTTGTGTAGGAGTGAGAATTGAGCATGCTTTTTCTTGTGACTGACTATTGAGCCTGTGATTTGTTCAGGGGGGCCCTATGCACTCCCATTTTAAGATGGCTACTGCAGAAGTTCCTAACCTGAGGTTCCAAACTGGTTTTGATTTCTTTGTTTTAGTGCCAACTTGCAGATTTAAAAATGCTCTCATGTGACAAATAGTTATGCACGTCTCTGCGTCTTATAAATAAATAAATATTTTGGTCACTGGTGCCCAGCGACAGGACCAGAGGCAATGGGCACAACCTGAAACACAGGAGGGTCTGTCTGAACATCAGGGAACACTTTTTCACTGTGAGGGAGGCCCAGCACTGGCACAGGTTGCCTGGGGAGGTTGTGGAGTCTGCATCTTTGGAGACATTCAAAAGCCATCGGTACATGGTCCTGGGCATCCGACTCTCAGTGGCCCTGCTTGAGCAGGAGGGTTGGACCAGATGACCTGAAATACCTTATTTCCATTTTGCTCCCTGATGAAAGTGGAGTTCCTTGGCGCACCTTTAGCCAGTTGAAGATTAACTGCTGAAATGGCAAGACTTTGATTTAAAAGCTGCTCTCCTGCCCTCTAGTGTTACTGTACAAGTCTCGAATCAGCTGATGGGTTTGGGAGGGGGGGTGAGGGGGTGTCAATTTCTGCTGTCTTTTGGAAAATGGAAAACTTACAAATTGATCCTTAGTCTAAGTGGAAGATGACACTGGGAGATTAAGAGGTGTTTTGAGTTTTCAATAGTTACCTGCAGAGTTAAAACACTTTTCTTTTTCATAACCATTATTGCATATTCTCTTTTTTCTTTTTTTTTTTTGTTGTTGTTTGTTTTAAAGCAGGATGGCATTTGTAGTATATTTTCCACTGTAGGTCTAATAAACGTGTAAAGATATGTATTAGGTAGTGATTTTTTAAAAATGTTTCATACCATTAACTCTTCTATTGATCCAAATTGCTATATAAGTACCAAAGTAAAACACACAGTCTGTATGGAAGTAAAAAAATTAATTTCGGTGTTCTGATGCAAAAATAACTGTGAGTGTGTTATTTATCCATAATAACTAAGCTTGCCATTGGAGCATGGAGGGAAACTTGGGAACCTGACTGATGGCAACATCAGTAATAAGAGAAATTGTAGAGCACTTCTGAGTGAAGGACAGTAACTGGAAAAAAGCCTTCTGTTATAGCTGCTAGCTGAGACTATCTTATGAAAATGCAAGAACCAGTAATGAAATTTTGTTCCTTTTGAAGCTAATGGGCCAAGATTTCACAACAGTGCTCTGAAGATGAAATTACTTCTCTTTCCCTGGCAAATTAGCTCCAGCTTGGTTTGTTGGTTTGTCCATATTTTTTTTTGCACGTTTTTTTAAACACTCCTTTTAGAAGTTTTATCTTCTGTTTTTAGGGTGTGACTTAGGTTTTTACATATTTATAATCTCACCTCCTTTTCTTCAAATAAGGAATCAATAACAATGAGAACTACACATTTTTAATGGATGAAATAATAAAATTCAGCACAGTGAACTCGAACTGGGCTGACAAAGACAATACAGATACAAGCATTGGTGTCTGTGAAGTGTGGCCTCATCCATTTGCCCTGGAGTCAATAGTCACGGCAATGCTCCACCCTTTACAAGTTCAGGCTCTTAGTTAGCCTCTTGTTTTCATGTGTTTTTATTATTTTATTTATTTAATTAGGGTTTGCTGATGGAAATATCCTGGTTAAGTTCAAGTCAAACTAGTCACTTTGCATGAGGTTATGACTCCATATGGTTTAATCTGGGTTTGCAAAAGTAATTGTAGTGATTGGAGACCTGCACCAATTCTGTCTTTAACGTTTCTCACGGATCACAAGAATGTTGTGATAAAGTTCACGGGCTTCTCTAGCTTCATTTTTCTATGTAAGTATGTTTACTCATGCAGCTGTTATGCCTAGGATCTGGAGTTTCTCTTCTACTTGATTTCCAGATTCCCCTCTCCTTGCCTTTTACTCTCCCGCTCCAGTGTTTAGACATGGCTCAGTCTCTCCCTTTTTGGTGGTCCTACATGGCTCTCATCAGAAAAATCTAGTCAGCATTTAATAGCCTTTGAAATCCCCAAATGTAGACCCCGACTATTGCCAAAATAGATATTATGCCATGACATTTTTCACTGTGTAAATAGTGTCAATATATGAATAATAGGACCAAATATTAATCACATTTGTAACAGTAGGCCTGACTGCAAAAAGAAGAGAATTCCATAGTGAGATGTTGTTAAAATAAAATGTCATCAACAAATTTGCTCTCTAGATCTCCATAATATGTGCCAATGGAAGTTTTTGCAGATGTTTTTTTCTTTTTATTTTCTATAAACTGTAAAATAATCCTCCAATCCTCAGCCAGACATTGGAAACTAGATCTTTACAATACCAAGGCTAAAGAGAAATGGCTAACCAAGACAGAGGAACACTGTGTTACGCTCTCAGTTGGATTTTTGTGGACCCTTGCGAGGTTGAGCATTGATACTGTCCTGCAGTATAGAGGCAGGTTCATTTTAGTCTGGTTTATCCGGTGTTCTCGCCTAACTCCCAACAAAAAGCAAAGATGCTGGAGAACAACACTAGGGGTCACTGTTAAACGTGATTATAATGAGTCTTGGGGCAGTTTATTTGCAAACAGCTGTATTCCTCACATCGATATATTGACCATTGCAAGACTTGGCCGTGTTTTATTTCTCTGTCTATTTTATTTCATCTGGAAGGGAGATAAACAAATGGATACCAAGATTTAACTGCGGGGGGGGGGGGTGGGCGGGCGGGCGGGCGGAATCTATCTTCTGATTTGTGAGCCATCTTTACAAAGGCATAACTTCTGGTTTGCATTCTTCCATGATCATTTGTCACAGCATGCAATGATCTTACAAGTAGTTTTAGTCTTTTTGTGATGAGCAAATTGAGATAAATGCCCTGCTCAGTCTAGATTCACGGAACCAAACAGCAGCCATTCCACAGTACCTGAAGTGCCAGAGAGTCACATTTGTCAGCAGGGGCTAAGGATGCCTCTTGCAGAACCGGCAMCTTTAGCTCCTGTTCAGCACAGCTAAGCAGACAGAGCCCTATTCCTTGGGTATTTTATTTTTTAACAGCAATTAACGAATTCTTCACAAACATTTTAAGTTTGAAAATAATCTCCTCTTGTTTTTTAGATTAATGAGAGATGAGAGCTGCATCAGCCTCAAGTCTTTGTCCTGAGTTGCATGGGAAATTAAGAAACTTTCTATAGCCTTTTTTATTTTCATCTTGTTCAGTGTGTGAAGCTGCAGGCACTGGCTTGTACTGTGAGGGCATGCCTCTTTGAGTTATATGTCTTTCCTCAGCAATAGCATATTATGCGATCAAGATGTACTGCAGGGGAAGGCTGCAACCCTAGAAAGCATCTCTTCCAGCATGGGCCCTTTTTGCTTGTGTATTGGGGGGAAGGGAGGGAAGAGACCTAGTGGGATGCACAGCCTTTCCTGCTTTACAGTGCAACCACCTCTCTTCTGCTCCAGGACCACTGGCCTGGAGTAGGCGAGCTGCTGGTGCACTGTGATAAATTGAGACAGAGGTCAGATGAATGAGTTTTATGCATGAGTCTTGACAGGTCTGCTTACAAAGTGCAAGAATATGTGCTTGCTGCACATGTCAGACAGGTGGCTCCTAAGTAATGTTTTCCTCCTGTCTGTTCTGTTCCTGTTCAGCACTGAGGAGGATGAAAGAATGGCACTGTGTATAAATGCTGGTATGGGAAGCTTCAAGTGGTCCATCCATTTTGCAACCTTGAGTGCTGAACAGCCAACTGGTTTTTTTTCTGATTTTAGAGATCTTTAAACTGAAAATGAAATAAATGGGGGGGGGGGGGGGGGGGGGGGAGAAAAAGTGATGACGTCATTTGGGGCACCCCAACATCACCGGAGGGGTGATGATGCGGGGGGGGAGGAGGGAAGAGAGGAGCCCTGCCCCAAAGGGGAGGGAAGAGAGGAGCCCTGCCCCAAAGTGTGTGCAATCTGTGATTGCTGCTATGAGGAAAGCTGAAATTGTGGCAAACTAGTTAGAGCAAGGCTTTGCTATGATGCCTCTATTTTATTTGCTGGTCAAGGTTGTGAGGCCACACAGTTATTATCATCTGTCTGTCAGCTTGGATGTATTAGTTTTTTAAAAGCTACGTCCAATCAATGCAAATATTTTAGGGAATGTTTTAGGCATCAGTGGGCAGAACTGTAATCGTTTGGGCATTAGAGACTGGAAACAAGATGCAGGCAATCACAGCTTCAAGCACTTCCACAAATGTCTGCAGAGCAAAAACATGGTTTTGATGGACGGCTTATAGGACCCGTAACTCACCTGTGCTCAGAATTTTATGTGGTAACACTGTCAATGACTTACGTTCAGACAGGAAAAAAACAACACTGTTGAGAGAAATAAATATGACAAGGAGGAGGGGGAAATACACTGAGCTCTCACCATAGATAGGAAGGAGATAGAAGAGTTGCCCAGGGACCTTCTAGAGTGAACCGGAGGTATGCGTAATGAATTTGGTCCTAGAATGCTGCTAGTCTGTAATCCCTTAGCAATTTAATTCACTGCGCTCACAGAAGCTGAAGATATTTTTTCACTGCTTTTAGAAAACAGAGGAGTAACATTAGTGTAGCTGTGATGACTCGCTGCCTTTACTGTAGGAATGATTAGGTTGTTTTATTAGAATCTATCTATGAGCTGGTGAAGAAAATGTCAGCATACTTCACTACTCATATTGATAACAAAAGAGCTTGTACTACAGGCAAAATTTTTCCTGGGCTAAGAATAAGTACCATGTTCTTCTACAACATATTCTTTCAAAGCAAGTCTCCTGAACATTGTGTTAACACACTTTTAAAATTGCTTCATTTCATTTCTGCCTGTGATATTTCTCAATTTATTCTAGCTCCCAATACTTGCAAGGAGATATGAGATATGCACGTGTGTATACATACCTGCTCATCCCTTTCTACCAAAATAAATAAAAAAGAGAAGTCAGAGAGACCCTGAGCTGCGTTCCTCATATATTAACCTAGATCATCTTACCTGTCCTTCAAAGGCCAGAGATACACATCCTGTCCTGATCTTCTGGGTTGCACTCTGCGACAGATACATTTCACAGCAAAGTAACAAATTCCATAGAATAATCTGCCTTCCTAATACACGCCTCTCCAAAAAATATGGCAGGAACTGGAATGTTGCTCGTCAAGTTCAGGCTTAATATCTCATTTGTTCCCATTCGGTTCCTTAGTAGACTTCTATGCTTGCCTTGGGCAATAGCAACATGTTTCTTCGTGATGAAATGTGATCAGTTATTTGGATGCTAGCTGTAAGAATGTAAGTGGCATTTCTGTTGGTTTGGCATGAGTCTTAAGAGGTACTTTTTTTCTAACTGCTGGCTTGATTGTTCTAGCCTCTAGACCAATGCACTCTYTTGGTAGCACAGCAAACCGGCCTCGTTGTGGGTTACTGTTATATACTTTATGATTTTTGCTAACTGACTCACCTTTGGTATGCGTTCTGCCTCCCATTGGTTCTGGCAAAGCCAACACCTGTTGACTTCTTGATTGGATGTCATTCAACTGACCTCATGGCGCGTACAAATCTTCATATCTACCTGGACCTTGATCAAAACCTGCTTGGAGATCTTATAGATCTAGAAGGTCATGGCTGGAGGGAGGGCCTGTGCAGCTGAGGAGCGACTTGCAGAGAGGTCCCAGGTTCTGCCTCTCATCACCAGCTTTCTCTAGTTTATCAGACTTCATTTTTCAGTTGATGCAAGGGATTGAATTGTGCTTGCAAATGGCCAGTAAGGAATTCCCCTGGAGGAGGAAAGCTCCCAGCTGCCATAGAGCCAGTTTCTGCCTGCTGTTCTGTTTCCACTCCTCCTGCCTGGCAGCGGCTGATAGGAAAAGACTGAGGCTGAGAAAAGGGGATCTCACTGAGCTTTATGTGGCTCATTGGACCAAACTGTAAGTTACTCCCTCCTGCATTGGGATTGTCACAATCTGACCCAAAGGTCTGGGAGGCAGGACCTGCTCAGAGATGCTCTGTTTTCTTGTGTTCATTGTTAGGAGGGAGACCCTGACCCACAGCACCTCTGGCAGCATTTTCTACAGCCAGCGTAAATTACTTGGACACCCAGGACGCAGACCCAGCTAACATGCTTGCTTATGTTTCTGTTGAACAGTGTGGTAGGAACTTGTGAGACTTACTGCACTTGTGATGTTGACTGTGGATGGGCATTAGGCCTTGTGCACATTCAGGGTACTCCAGGCTTACTGCTCAAGGACATATATTTGCTCTGAGTAAGCACAGTAACTCCAAGTGTCCAAAATGTGTCAGTTACCACAGGTGAGTAGAGTCTGATGTGTCTGGGATAATGGTTTCATTGTGCATACAGAGCAGGGTTGTTCTGCACAAGAATCACAGGTAATGGTCACCGCATGTGTGCAGTTCTGGTAGTTCAATCCCCAAAGCAGCAGGGTGAGAGATGAAAGGAGTAGAGTTGGTAGCCCTGTCTAAATACAAAACCACACACATGGGGCAGCTTTCTTTATCTTCCTGTCCGATCTCTCAAATCTAAACAGCCTGTGCTCTCTTCTGAATGAATTCAGTCCTGCGTCTGGGCTTTCAGTCTTAATGGACTCTACTAAGTTGAATTGTTTGGCCTTGCGGAAGCTGAGGATTTGAAAACCACTTCCTAGAACTTCACACATTCACCAGTCAAATTAACATGGTCACTCTCTGCAAGCGACTCACAAGTAGCTGGGCTTTAAAAGAGCTAAGCATTTCACTTCCGTGGGATAAAAATTCCTCATGTGGAGCCTAGAAAGAACATCTTTCTGTGGTATAAAGAGAAAACTGTCTTTTCCTCCACTATTCAAGAGACTTGCTCAGCACGTGTTCCAAGAGACACGTGGAAAGATCTGCAAAGATCTCAGTCACTTTTGTGGACAATATGACTATACTTAGTAATTTCCCAGTCTTTCTAAGGCCATTAAAATACCTTTCCCACCTTGTGAACTGTATATTGCTTTCATCTGTGCAAATAAGTTTATTTCTTCAGTTGCATAATTGAGCCAAATTGTATTTCAAGTTAAACAGAAAGGCTTATTGGGTGGCCAGCTTTAAAAGTACTAGTGAATTCAAGTAAACTAGAAGAATCCAAGTGTTTTACTGAACTTATCTGAAGAGCTTTTTTAGTGAGAGAGATATATATTTATGTTGACTGGACTATGCGTGATTCAAGGGAAAAAGTTTCATCTTAAAAGTTTAACCCAAAATACGTTCAGGAGCAGTGATTTGGATGAAGCCTTCTCCAGACCACTAAGGTTGAAGAATAAATTCTAGAGCTGAAAAGGCAGGACATGACATGCATTCAGAGGTGCGGACTCCCCACGAGCTTTTGTTTAGATAAATTAAAATGCAGTACTTGCCCCCTCTAATTGTTAATCACACCTGTGCCAATATGTTTGCTTAAGTTTATTTCGTGCAGCTGCTGCAAGCCAGTGCCAGATGGCAACCTAGCTCTTCCAGCATGAAAAAAAGAACTGAAAGAACTAGGAAGGTCTCGGATCTCCATGTAAGGCCCTGATCCTGCAGGCAGGCAGTGGGAGTTTATATATGAAGGGCTTGTAAAGTCAAGTCCTTTGCGTGCTTTAACCTAATACAATTAGCCTACCCTTTGATTCTAGTGGCTTGAGCTGTTTGCCATTACAAGTGTGGTCAGATGAACAACATTTTTAAAACGGAGGCAAACATCTTAATTCAAATTTGATTATCATTATTAGACAGCCAACAAAAGAAGGCTTGATTTTTTTGGTTTGCTTTCCATCTGAAAATGCTGGGTGCCTTTGAAAACAGGATATTTTATTTGGGCACCTAATTTAAGCTTCCAAATCCAAGATTTTTTTTTCTTCCCCCAGCTTCCAGGTGGGTTTGGCATGTAGGCCATGTACCTTGTAGTGAGAATGCTCACTGCACAGAACACGCAGCCCAAATATGTTGAACTCTAATGTCTACCTCTGGTATTGGAGGTAACATACCATGCAAAATACTATTCTTATAAGAAGACCCAATTACAAGCAAGATTTTTTAAAAGTGTATATATTTACAAACTCAGTAGCAGAATTTGTTTATCTTTCTGAGAAATGATAAACGTCAAAATAAAATTGTGTTTACAGTGTAATAATTAGTTGCATTAGGATTATATGTTATATGATGGAAAAAATGTGGAAGTGTCCATCTATGCCAACCCTGGTCCTTTTCTCAGAAAGGTCAGAGGACAAAAGCATTATGCCCTGTCAGGCATCCAGCACCATTTTACAGCTGTTATTAGTTGCACTCAGCATAGAGGAAATGGGCTCTTGCCTTCAGCTCACAAAATCAAAGCCTGAAACAAGTTGTGCAAAACATTCAGGTCAGATCTCTAACGTACCTGAAATCAATCTTGATTCAAGTCCAGATTCGCTTTATGCACTTGCACTCATTTGCTGGAATTTTGTTTGTCTGATGTTTTCCAGCAAAGGTGGATATGAATCTTTTTTTTTTACCCGTATCTGAAGATCTGCAAACTTTCACAGGTTTTCATGGCTAGCATTATAATGTGATCTGTGTTTTATACTTCTTTTAGCTGATGCCGTCAAGGGTTTGCAAATATCGCTTTGATTTTTCACAGCTGAGGTAAAGCTCACTTCAGGTGATGTTCTAACATAATCCAATGGACAGAGAGCTGCCTCCATATATATCTGCACCAACAATGAATTTGAACCAGTCAGGTGGTCTGTATCCTTATTGTGTGTCTGCCAACCTGTGTATCTTCTCATGTTGTTTAATCTATCAATCAGTCACGTTTTGTCTAGCCTAGGATGTAGCTGTGATGTTGAAATGCTTTAGCTAACGGCTGCTAATATGTTCTAGAAGTGTGATATAGGATGTATCAGTACTGCAAAACACTTAAGAAGTCTAAGCTTTAACTCAAATCAGTTAACCAAAGCTAACTAACTCAGGTTAAAACAGCAGCAAAGATGAAGTAATTTGAAATTCATGCAAGAAGCTTGCTTTCAAGGCTGTATGAACATGCTTAGCAAAAAGAAGATTGAACTGCTGCAAAAGACAGAAGGTAGAAAAGCTGCAGGAACTCTGACTAGTGGGTAACCAGTATTTCCTGATGGTTTATACCCTCTTTGCTTGTCTTTCACAGTGGCTTTTCACAGGTGTTTATGTGAGCGTGTCCAAGCTACAGCTGCACCCTGTTTGCTGTGTAGAGGTCCCCAGCAGCTGGCCCAAAATCCAAGTTGCATTGTCCTCAGGAAGATGCAAGCTATGCTTGGTTAAGGCTGCACTTTCTTGCACCGTAACCTGTTAGTATATATTCTAATTTGTGCTAAGCTTCAAGCTAAGGAGTCTAGAAGTGAAATGAAGCTTGTCCTATGTAAACTGTTAAAAGAGCTCAGCCAGGTTTGCTTTGCATGCTTCTGTTGCATGGAAGCCTGGCAGAGATGCGGAGACCAAATTAAACCAATTATCGATAATATGCTGTTCAGCAAATGCTTCTGTTTCTCGCGTTGGTAGCAAAGTGGCAGGAGCAATTCAAAGGCCGCAGTCCCTGCAACAAAGCGCTGGCAGCACACAAACGATGCAGCAAGCAGCCCCGTGAAGGACAACTGGAGGGGGCGGGGAAGGCAGAGGTGAGAAGTAATTGTCTGTCTCCTGATAATGGGACCAATTTTCAGTGCAGCTATGCCAGCTGAGCTCCAGGGAGGCACCAGGGAATCCAGCTCAATGGGCTTTAATTTGTGCATATGTGTAGAGATTATATATGACAGGCACAATTCCACATGCCTTCCAAATCACCGCACTGTACTTAAACCCTAATACATAGATAATGCAGATGTGAGATAATCAAAGCAACCTTTGTCATACTGAAAACTGAAACTCTTGAGGGCAGAGTTTAATCAATGAATTATTGGAACTAAAATTCCAGCCTTACTGTAGTGATTGTATTACTAGGTGCCATATTTAATTCATGACGAAAACTACGAGTTTTAAAATTGAAATGAGACTCAAAATTTACTGGTTGATGCAGAATGTAAAATGAATTTTCTGTTGGTCGTGGGCATCAAAGAAATAGGTAAGAAAGAGCAAAAAAATCTTTCTTGTCTGTTTCTGGATTCCTTTTATCAGATTCTTAAAGGTCTCAAAAATGTTACAAGAAAACACTGCAGAAAGGTAGCTGTGATTCACTTTGCAAGCTGCATCTCTGTTTTTACCGAAGAAGGTTTTTCTTCTATTCCTTTAACAATGTATGTAAATGTCAAGTTTCTGTAGGCTGAAGAAAGACTTCAGCGTTATTTAAATATGTATTTATAAGAAAATTATTACTTCCCTATGGTTTTGGTAATATTACCTCCTTTTTGTTCTTTTTTTCAGATAGGTGAATTGCTAGGAGGTGGTAATATACCACTTTTACATACATGTATAATGGCAGTAATCATTACCCTTGTTCTTGAGCTTGTATGTTTTCCTACAGCTTTGTTAAGATTTGCTTTAATTAAAAAATAAAGAATCTGCTGATTCAAAAGAAAATACCACAGTGAAATAAATCTGGGTTATATTTGGCTAATAAGGAAACAGAGGACGGTGCCGGATGTGGAGGTGACCAGGATGTTCCACTCCAGCTTTCCTTCCTCATTTAACTTTTCTTTGGCTACTCCAGCTAGAAACGATGCATGAGGGCTGGAACAACAGCAGGCATGGAGGTTTTTCATTACCTGCCCCTCTGACACAGTAGCACAGCAACCACCATACCTCCATCTTCCTTCCTTAGGCTCCTTCTTTCCCACTGTGGTGATATTCTTTCTCCTGATGTCCCGTATCTTCCCCCGTGTATAGTTTTATAGGTACTGTTTGCAAAGTCCCAGTAGAAGTTAGCTTGTAAATTGGAGAGCTGTAACAGTACTTCAGGATGACAAATTACGCAGTGTCTTCCTGTAGCCCAACAAACTACTGCTTCCACACATTGTGGTTCATATGTTTGTTCAGAGTCTGTAGAAAAGCAAAAGAAACTGGACCTCATGTTGGCAAGGAAGTGACATACACACATGATATTTTGAGCACCAACCTCTCACTGACTTGTGAACCTGGACCTCGAACTCTGTGGTTATCTGTGTACAGACTTAAGTAAATGTGCTTGAATTTGCAGAAGTGGCTGGAGACAGTTAAGTTTATATTATATTTAAGAGTAGAGTTCAAATTCTTCTTATACCTGAGCTGCTTCGCTTGGCAATCTAGTCGGTTCATCCTGAAATGTAAATTGATCTTTAAGAAGTATATATGAATAGTGAGTTTGGAGTCAGGCGCAAATATGACCCTCTGACTAATGTGACAGTAGCCCTTATGCCAGAGTTCCTCGCATCTATGGTGGAGGTAGCGTTTCCGTCCTTCACAGTAGGGTGTATGAAGGGATAAATGCATTTTAATTCTGAAGGGACAAATCAACAGTGTAAACCACAGATTTAAACAAACCACCATGCTGTACTCTGTCCTGGTAACCTCTAGTTGTTGCTGCATGACGCTGCTGCTTTCTTCGCACTTTCTTTGTGCTGATTTAGTTTTTAAACACATACAAGTTAAGTATATTAATACACACACTACGTTCCTTCTAAATAAACCCTACCTTTTATTTTAGAAACACATTTAAAACATAGAGCAATTAAGCTGACTTCAGTGAGGTTAGCAAGAGTCAAACACAAGTGTTGGGAAGGAAAAAAGATCCTCACTGTTACAGTTTTATTACAACTTTTCTGGTATCTCTTTTTTTTTTTTTTTTAATTCAAGTTCCTACTGGGGCATCAAGTGAAAACCCTTCAAAAGAAGGTTTCTTAACTTTGTAAGAGCAAAGGAAAACTTGAAAACATAAACCCTGCATGTTCTGTAACTACAAAGCAAATAAAAAGATTCACAATTCAGATTTCAGTTTCACAACTTTTAATGCAATAATACAAGTGCAACATTTTTTGAAGGCCTGATTTATTTTTTTTTTTTTTTAAACCGCAGGCACTATGGTTTCAACTCATTATTCTTGCTGAAACTCAGGGCCTGGAAATCCAGGTGAATAGTTTTCTCCTGAAATCATAAAAGTTCCATGTTAAAAAAAAATAAAGAAAAAACCTATTAATTCAGGAATATTTAAGTAATATTCCTTTTATTGTGGTAAATATGAAGAAATAATAAAATGAATACACTCATACTTGGTGTTTTCCCAGTTAAAAGGGGGGTGGTGGTGAACACCAGATTAGTCATTCCTAACTCGGACAAACCCTGATTGTGTCTATATTCATAATTTTCCATGGTAACCAACATGGATTATTGAGTTGCGACCATTTTGCTGGGCTCCATGTGTTTCTACTGACCCTTAGGAGAGCTATTTTGGTGTTAAATACTCCCACGCAGTGAGTAACCATTTTTCCACTTTACTGAAGACATAGGTGGCTTTACTTCTTCCTTGCATCATCTGTGGCCTTAATCTTAAATTAATCTTCAATGAACTGATTCAACTCATTAACCCACAGGAAAACTATTCTCCTTCCTTTAAAAAAAAAAGAAAAAGAAAAAAAAGTTTTCCTTTGTGACTTTTATCCTGGAGCTGACCTTGCTCAGGGTTTAAAGAGCACAAGTATTGGTGTAAGACAAACAGAATGGAAGAGGGCTGCAAGGAGAGGGGTACAAGGGGGAGAGTGACCTCTTGTTTTCCATGGCAGTGAGCTGGTAGTTAAGCTCAGCCCAGCCATCTTTAAAACTTCATCATGAGTTTTTTTTTGACATGGTTTCTTAATGTAAGGTTATCATATCCACAGCAATTGCAGCAAAGATAAGGCTGCTAGCCTGGATTTACAATAGTGAAAATGGAAGCAGAATTTGACCCTCACATTAACATTTCTTCTAACTCTTAACACGCTCTTTTATAGTGGTATTTTAGTTCTCCTCTGTTTCAAGTATTTAGCTTGTAATCATACCAGTGTTTCAGTAGCAAAGTGTTTTAACTTTGGAGCCAGGGATTTGAAGAGAGTAACATTTCTACTTAATTATAAGGCAAGTGGCATTCAGTCAAACATTTTAGGTTATTATCATCCCCATCTGAAGCTTTTAAAGAAGAAAAGGAAATGAGAATTTTGTTTGGTTCAATGATATAACTTGTTAAGGATAGCTGGCCCCTTACAGAGTGCCCTGATGATCCAGCCTGGAAGCATGTGAGGCGAGGGACTTCAGCGATGTTTGATTTCAGCCATAAGGGCACAGGACATTTTCATTAAAAAATTGAACTGCTGTTAAAGCCAAGCTGGCATCTTCCTTCTGATAGTGAGGGAAGTTTTGGTTCATTAAATTACTGTCTTTTTGGCTCTTGTTTAAAGGGTGCATAACCTTTCTTTTAGAAATGAGCTACTGTTGGAGGGAACAGCTGACGTCTGCTTGACCTGTGGCTGACCACTGCATGGGGGTCATCCCCTCTACGCTGGATCTGGGCATACTCAATGCACTCTAGCATGTATATTGCCGCAGCACATTGGGCCAGTCCCACTATTGCTTTAGGCAAACAAGAATCCTTTTCCTTCTTGACCCAGGCACTTAGGTATGGTGAAGCTTTTCTCTCTAGCGTGGTGGGTTTGGGGATCCTGCMCTTGGAAGCTGTGAATTTTCTGTTTGCAGTTGTATGGCAGAGTCACTGCAGTACTGGAGGGTTGGTGGTTATGATAGCTATTATTTCTACTCTCAGTTCAGTACTATAAAGATGTAGTCTTGTATTTTAGAGTTTCTGTACTTCAGAAAGTAAGTTTTCATCATTAGCACTTCAAACATTATTCACTGAACCATACTGCAAATGAGAAAGGAGAAAATGTCTTAGAAAGCATTTCCAAGTGCCAGGAAGTAAATAGTTATTGCTGGGGCATCTGCTTGGAAAGCTGGCAGCCTCCAAAATGATTACAGATGAAATTCTACTTCAGATAAAGCAAGAGATGATATTGGTTCAGTGCTTGGTTTCGACTGATACCTCTTCTGAGAGAACTGATGCTAGTTTGCTTGGCTATGCTAAGGTCAGTTTGTGATTTTAATACACATTTTCTTTTGAAGAAGTGTAATTAAAAAACAAGTAATACAGAATATGCATTTCAGAACAGAAGTGTCTGTCCCCTGAACTGTAGATCAATGATGGTCTAAAAGAGTGGTAGATTATAACATGCAGAGAACTGATGGGTCACATGGTGCTGTTTCTCCTTGTTTCAAGCTGCTAAATCCCATTAAAAGGGAAGCTAGAAACAAATTTTATGTATTTTCAGTATTTTCACTCTGTGAATGCAATTGCTGTGACTGACACAAAAATTGCATAAAATCATGAGTAAAGAAGGAAGTGTCACTGTGCTGGGAGGGCGTTGGTCCACCAAGTGCTCTCCCTTGTTTGTAGCAAGTGGCTCAGAGGCTTCAGAGAGCCTCTGAAGCCTTTCCAAAACCCTCACTGAAGTATTTACTGTTGGCCAACTGGGTCCTCACTGGGGAGACCTTGGATACTGAGATGAAAATTGTCACGTGGGAAAAAAGCCCAAATCTTAATCAGATCAATTAGTTATGCTACAGTTGCTCGCTTACAGTCCTTTTCCCAGTTAGGCTCCTTCTTTGCTAGCTGTTATAAACTCAAAGGAGTTTTGTTGGTAATTATAAGGGAAATGGCTTTTATGCCATTTTGCTTTATGCTTTTTTCACTATACTGAAGACAGTTTCTTTAATATCTACACTCTTACAGAATACTTAAACCCCTAGTATCCTAAACTGTATGAGTCCTTCCACTTGATTCTCCCAGGCACCCCAGCTCATTTTGGAGTTCTGCTTACAGTTTTTGCTGAGTTCAGCTGTGTAGTTGAAAAGGTTACCACCCTCACAAGTCCAGTCTTTTCCAATGCTGGAAGTTATCATCTGCATAGGAACAGTGGTATTTTAACTTAAACTACAGAAATCAAAGTATGCTGATGCACAGGGTCACAATCACAAAATGGGCTCGCAACCCCCTGTTCTGCTGGTCCACCATGCCAGGAAAGGAGTGATTTCCAGAATAAGGGCAAAGCAGAAGGCTGAGGACAGTAAAATTTCCAAATGCCATCCAAGATGTTATCCAAGAGGGATTAAGAGCCCTTTGCTACTTCCTAAATTGCTTTCACAGGAGACTACTGGAATAACGCTATTTCTGGAATTGTCTTGTTCTAGTTGTTCTTTCCCTTTCCATGGTGGACATGATCTCTTTCTTTTTCCTTCATCTTCTTTTCACACCTTCTTGTTTCAGTTGCCTTCCTCTTTGTCTGTCTTGTTTAGATGTTTGTTTTTTAAATTGTTCTTCCTGCCAGAAAAGAGAAATCAATATAAATGTATGTAAAATAAAGAACCTGTCACTGCCTTGATTTGCTAACCTTCTATGATTTATTTTCAGGATTATTCCCTTGGCACCAAAGCTCAGTTAGCAAAGAAAGGTGACAAGTGCTTGCTGGTGATACTACTGCTGTCCCCTTCCAGAGCGAAGGAAGGGAATTCTTCCCTTCTTTCATTCATTAGAACTGCCTGAGCCACCAGAGTCAGAGCAATTTCCATTGGTCAGGCCAGTGGGTAGGCTGGTTTGGATATATTGTTTCTTCAGTTGGGATCAGTAAAGAATGTCCTTATATAAAAAAGATTCTCACTTTCTCCTGCTGTTATAGCATACCAGTGACCAGTAAAAAGCTTTAATTTGCAACAGAGGGAGAGCAGAAGAATGCTTGATGAGAAGAAGCGTGACTTGTCATTTATTAAAGGTTGACCATGGACGGGTGTCAGGTGAACTGTAAAAGCATAGAGGGATCACCCAGTAGCACAAGTTATTGCAGATCTTGCCAAATACTTCCACTGATCCTATTTTCAGCTGTAACTTTACTGGATTTCCTCTGTTCACCTGAAGAAGTCTGTGGCAGGTATCAGCATCACATTTGCTTATTTGTCTTTTAAAAGTCCTTCAAAATGGCTCAACCATTTCTGAAATGGAGACTGGAAAAAGGTGTTTTCTAGTGACTACTTCTTACAGATGTTCTAGTACCTATTAATTACAGAGCACAGACTTAACAGTTGATGTGGGGACGGTTGCAGGATATGTTTACTTTGCCATAATTTTGGTACTTTCTGCTATGAAGCACCTGGCTTTACAACCTTACTATTTTAATATAATTCTTTGGTTTGTAATGATACCTCCACAGCAATTAAAGCTGCCTAATATTTTCCATTGTAGAAGCCTGTCTTTTAGTTGCCTGTTTCTTTGTTAAGTCTTAACTGTTTGGGTTGAAGCTCTCTATACTTGGTTTCTGCCTCAGACTCAACAGTTTTGGGAAGCTTTAGTAAAAATTATATAGCTGTATTCAAGAATTGTCTCCAGGCAGAAGTTGGGGAGAGGTTGTTTCTTGTTTGCAGTGCCACAATTTTTATTGCTTTTTCTTTTGAGTGTTTTGTCTTTCCTGAGCAAATCCTCTGGAATTAGAACTGGGACCAAAGATTTGGCAAAAGGATAGTCCTGGGATAAAAGAAATACCACTTACTGTCCTCCAAAGACTCGGACAGATTTGGATGAGCTACACCTTTGAAAATCTTCTTACATATGTTCAGAAACTACAGGCTTCAAAAAGATTTATTTCAGTGGCCTCAGGCTAGAGGTAATGGGTAAGGTAGTGAATATATATATAGTGAATATGAGCCACACCCATATATATTAAATCAGACTCGCATGACAGAGGACATACCTCCCAAATCAAGACACACGACCATTGAGGCTCAGCAGTCCAAGGTGTTAGGGAGGATGGGTAAAGGCAGAGCTGATGCCAACTCCCTGCCTGGTGGGCAGTGCTGCAGCTTCCCTCTGGTTTGTTTGGGAGGAAAGTTGGGAGCTTGTGAGTTAGCGGGCTCAAAGCCAGGGAGTTTGGACATGGAAAGATTAAAGACAGTCAATTGTCTTTCTCTGGGAAAGCTTGCTAATACCTCATATAGCTGTTCTGTTGCTGTTTTCTTTACCTCTGTTACTAATGAAAATAAGAAGCTGGTTACTTTGCGCAGAATGGCCTGTGTAGGTTTTGGAGCCCTCAATGCATATGCCCACTTGGTCACCTTAAATGTTGCTGCAGTGTTTGGCTGGTTCTCTCAGGGAACTGGTAAGCCATTTTTATAATTATTTTTACATTTATTTCTGAGAGCGCCATCTCTCCGTGGTGGACAGTGATTGTAGAAACTACAGCACTTACAAATCACCTAAGAAAGTCTGAAGAGAGCTCTGGGATTCATTTGATAAGAGTGGCTGTATAAATGAAAGACTGTTAATTGTGTGGCTGGCTGCCACGTGCAGTTAATCCCCAGTGCAAAAGCGCAGCAAAATGCGCTCTATGAGCAGTTCCGATCCAGAAATAACCGGGAAGGAAAGAACAGAAGCTCAGGGCTACCTTTTGGTTCTGTGATTTACACCGCCCACGAGGATATCTCGCAACGTTGGCCATGTATTTTTCAGCTCGTTGCCAATCCTCATGCCATTGCTGAACTTGATACTGAGGCTGGGACTTTGTAATTCTATCCAGAATGGCACGGTTCTCCTGGTTCACTCTCCGCAGCTCCTGCTTTCGTTTTTCTCCATTTAAACTAGAGAGGAAAACCATATAAGCAGAATCAAACTTTTCCACGCTTGTTCGGGTTCCCACGCCGGGGAACCCAGAATGTGAAATATCTGTCAATCTTGTGTCAGGGGAAAATTTGCCTAAGGTTTTATATCTCTCCTACAGGGACTTGCTCCTCCTTGATCTGCATTAACTGGCCCTTGCAACCCAATCATCTTGTCCTTCTTAAGAGGATAGTCTTTGTTCAGTATCTTCCGAACGCAGCCCTGCCTATATGGAGGTTTGGCATATTTTACAAGAGGAAAAATGCTAGTTTTATCCTGAATCAACGCCAACTCTCCAGTCTTGGAATTGCTGTAGTGTGGTACTGTCGGTGAGGGCATGGCCGGTGTCTGAGAATGCTTAACGATCAGTTTCAGTTACTTTGGTTTATATGTTAATTTTGTGTACAAACCTGAGGTACTGAGTTGGGAAGCATGAAGGTAACAGAGATAAATGTACTGCCTCAGATGCCTTGGAAACTTTCTGTGATTTCTTAGACTGTAATTTCCCAGGCAGCTGAGCTGATCTCGTAGCAGTCTCCTGCCATCAGAAAAGGGAAGGACTTGCTCTTTTCCTTTCCCTGCTCATCTCCCCACTGCTCCCAGCTGTGTGGTCTTCTCCACCCCTTGCACCAGCCCTGGAATTCATCACTTTGCAAAAAGTGGCAGAAAAGCTATCCAGGTTTGTTTTTGTTGGGTTAGTTTTCTGCT
Source organism: Phoebastria nigripes (assembly GCA_035582835.1). NCBI lineage: Eukaryota > Metazoa > Chordata > Aves > Procellariiformes > Diomedeidae > Phoebastria > Phoebastria nigripes. The sequence goes on from JAYKAV010003066.1 coordinate 1,839,800, forward strand.
GCTGTATCAAGTTTAATTAGCTAATGGAGACATTTGATGAAAACCAGGGTTGATCCAAAGAAAACAAGAAGAGTTTGCCACTTGAATCAGGAAGGGAGAGAGGGAATGAAAAGGGGGAGGATGCCCTGCTCCTTCCCTATCTTGTGGAATCACACCTTCAGCAGCAGAGTTAACTGATGCTTTGTTGATACCTGCACTGATCTGGGTATTATTCACTAGTGACAAGCCATAAGTGCTATGATGTGGATTTACATGATGTGGACATGACCAACTGTTTCAGATAATTTCTGTCTTCCCAAGGAACTGTGCAAATGTCAGGATATTTGTGACGGTGACATGTAGTGAGTTCTACCTAGGTCACTTGCACCTGAGCTGCATTTTGCTGTCTGGAGACACTTTAGGGCCCAATGAGCAGTCAGTCTGTCATGAAGTAATCTGTCTGTAAATGAACCACAGGAGGTAACAACCGCCACCTGAGTTCTACAAACCATTGTCTTCACTTCAAAAGCCTGTCCCTGCTGTTGACTGTGCCCTATTCAGGGTGTGAATCAAAAAATCAAAAATATGTAAGGAGGTTCTCTCTAGTGATAAATCCTCAAGGCATATTTTGCTTAGTCTCCTCTGAGCAGTACATTTTATTTTGATTTCTGCCTGCTTCCTGCTCCACTTTTCTTTTTAATTTTAATTCTATTTTTTGCTCTGTTTTTATTTCATCTCTAAGCTTTGGATCTCCCTCTTTCTGGTGGTGTCTGTAGGAACAACTGGCAAAGTCAGCAGCAATGACTCACTTAGCAGGAACAACAGCTTTGCTGAGACATAATAGGTTTGCTTCATTTATTTCCCTTAAAGTAGGGCAATGTTCTCTCTCTCTCCTCCCCCCCCCCCCCCCCTTTTTTTTCATTCCCTCAGTTATTAAACTGAAAAACTAATTTAAAGCCATCTTCTCTTCAACAGAGGGTAGGAGGAAAATGACCCAGCATTGGATTTCATGTGACAGGGCAAGCAAATGGCTTTCTGAAGTGTTGATTATACCTTAGGCTGCCTTTTAAAATACATGTCCTCACAGAGCAGTTTATCCTTAGCTATGTTTGTCACCGGGAAGGTAACTTGATAACTACATAGAAATAGTGCTGCTGATATTACCTTTTGGCCTTATAGTCATTTTTGTTGTCGATTTGTCCCTTTGTTCTCATGATGCAGGACATCTTCTCCAGCAGCAAACGGTTGTCTCTTTTGATGACAGAAAGTCGGTCTTCCTCCAACTTTGTGTACAGAAGGGATAAAGAAATGCTTCTGTTTTTACAAGGCCATAGCAAGCAGCAGTGATGTACCATGGATACCTAACAGGGTGTTCAAAATTGCTGTCCCCTTGTCTACACAGAGTGTGACAGACACTGATCAGGTAAAGCTCTGTGCTAATGTTGAGAGAACCTTTTGTTTCACCATTTTAATGGTGACGCAATGAGAGAAAGCCCTTTGCAATGCTGTGAATTTGACCCTGAAACACTTTCCTGCAACCACAGCAGCAGCCTGCGTGATTAGCAAATGCATTTCATCAGTATAAGCAGAATTTCTATAAATATTTGTCAACGTATTTTCCAGGATCATCATTATCATTTGTGTCTCTAGCAGCCTTCATAGACTCTCGTCAAAATCTAGGATGTTGTGATGGGCACTCTACAAACACATGATGGGACTCATCCAGACTCCTCTGAAGTCAACGGGAGTCTTTCCGTTATCTTCAGTGGGCTTTGGATCAAATGGTAATTTTTCCATTGACTTCAGTGAGATTTGGATTAGGTCCAGTTGCAGGCCATTTTTGTCCTGGAGGGGTTGCAGGCTAGTGTAAGAAGAGAAGCAACAACTGGGTGTAATGAACAAATGGAGAAAGATGTATGAGGCAGTATAAGCTAGCTCTGTTCATCATTAGCATGATTTTAAGCCTGTTTAAATTTGATTTTAAAATGGAAGATATTAATAATCTCAATCTCTGAAGTTAACTGTGTCAAAAGTGGGATGAAAACTGAAAGAGTCTGGTGGAGGAGGGAGAATCCCTCTAGATATCCTAGGACATTGTCTAATTCGTAAAAAATGTTACCATATTGTTTTTCGAAGAACACCAATCCATGCTAAAAGTGTGTTTGTGGGGATTGGGAAGGAATGGGGGAGAGGTGAAGAGAAAAACTTATTTTCAAGGTTATCTGAGTCCCAAGAATGCCTTCTCCAGCAGGGATGAGTTGGAGGTAACCAGAGAGAGGCTGGATGGAGGAAAGCAGGGAAAGCACATTTTTCATAGCTGGACTTCAACATCTTGTTCTCAAAAGCCTCTCAGAACAGAATCACTGAAGAAATACTCTTGTTTTGAGCATACTAATTCACTCTTCTCCTTTCTCCCTTTTTTTTTCCATATTTGATTCTAGGCACTCCAAGGATGCTGCATGTCCTGTATAAAACAAATAGGAAATCCTGCTCATCCAGCTCTGATAGTTTTGGGTGGCTAATGTTAGAGTAGCAAGTTACTGTAGGGAATCTAGTGCATCTGCCTTGTTTGCTGGGGTTTATAACCAAAGCGGGTCAGATGCTGGTCACACTGTAGTATAAAGGTACCTAAAACTGGCGCATTAAGTAATCCCATCAGGCTCTGAATAACCTTGAGAAGAATGACTGTAAAGAAGAACTGGTTAATAGAAGATTGCAACATTAGAGTTTTTTTTTTTTTTTTCTTTATTTCTGTAGCAGTTTGGAAAGGAGGAGGATGAGAAAGAGACTAGGACCACAGTCTCACTTCCAGGTATCAGGACCTGTAGTTCAAAGGAACATGCCTAAGAGTAGTGGGTTCCTGTTGGTGGGTTTTTTGTTAACCCATGTGTGGGGGGGGGGTTATGCAGTGTTTCATTTTCAAAGGAACTTTATCAGTGTTATTTTTACAGTAATAGGAAAAAATTAACAACAGCAATTGAATCCACGTCCTAATATAGCATATGATTTTATGCATGGGGAGAAAGGAATTGTTTTGCTAGTGAAATGTTTTTAAGGTGCCTGGGGATTATTATGTTGCACAGAGATGATAAACAATTTTAAGGAAATTAATTCTGAAGTCCTTACACGAGCTATGCTCCCATTGCCTGAGGGGCACTGTGTTGGAAATTAAGTCTTTGACAGGGTTTAGCTGCACGTATTTTCTACTGTGCTAACATTTGGGTTTTTTTAATTGTTGTTGTTTCCTTTTAGTGAGCAGAGTTAATTAGGTAACAATTTATTTTCCACTGTCATCTTTTAATAAAAATTTGCCTCTTGGGAGCAGTAAGATTTTGAAGGATAACTGCCAGTCAAGGCTACCCATTGTTATTTCTTGTGCTTTGAATATGTTAACATCCTATTATTCAGTTCATTGCTCTGTGTGTATCTTGATGATTGTGCTATTCTTGTTATTTGTGATGTTTTTTTCATGGTTGTGCAGAAGTACCTTTTAGGAGGCTATTTGAACACTTTAGCACTTGTTAATCTGAAGCACTCTGATTTCATCAATAATCATAAAAATAAAATAAGTTATTTAATGCGGCTGGGAGTGTGCTATCCACAGATCCTGATAGTCCTGTCACAACAATCACTGAACCGAGGAAAAAAAAAAGGCCCTGAAATTGTGACCATCTGGTAGTCTCTTTGTTGTCTGTGAGAGGAGATGTGAAGGTAAGCATGCTAGTGCTCAGTGAAATAACCAATACCGTACCTTCAGCTTCCCTAACTTCAGATGAAGGTGGCCATATGTTGCAGGGGCACTTGTGTCCACTAATGGTTTTGCTGCCTGGATCTGCAATAGAAATGAAATGTTTATCCATTTTTGTTGGAAATACCCTTGCATATCATTACGGGAAATCTTTTAATTCTCCTGTTCTGTTTTGTTAGCCAGCAGTAACAGTATTAAACGTATGATTCATTGTATCAGCAAAGCCAGACTTGCCCAGAAGAGTAGTAGGAAATGAAAATGTTAAAGGCAGTTGTTCAAAAGTCTTCTGGAGATGCAAAGTGTTCTTTATGTTGGAGAAATGTAAAAATACATACAGTCCGGTTACAGTGGTGTTGATATTATGATACAGGAAAGACTGTCTAAGGGAAGGCAGGCAGTTTTTATTAGGCATCCAGCAGAAATAAAAAGGCTAGTGTAAGGAAGCCCTAGGTACTCCTAAGCTGTGCCAGGTCTTCCAAAGGGATGCACATTTAGGATGCTGCCAGAAAGAGGTAAGCAATACTGGAAAAGGACTTCTTGTGTTGAAAGTATGCCCAGGCCTCTTCTTATTAGCACTTTAGAATGATCATCAAAAGCAAATTGTGGATCTAATTATTCTAGTGGAGTTGGTAGTTCAGTGGCACAATGATATTTATCTCCATCCTGACCTAAATAGCCATGCAATGTATGAGGAAGAAGAATAATCTGTGAGCTGTCTGGGACTGAAGAAACCCCATGGAAGAAAAGCTGGTAACGGGGAATGGAGCGAGACAGGATTTTAGAGGGGAGACCACTCTCTCTCAGACTTGGGTCCTGCAGGGAGTGAGACTGGATTGGTTAAAACAACAATACCATGATTTTTGTCATGAAATACATGTGATAAACATTCTCCCTCTGTCATACCTCATACTTGAACCGTTCCATCTCAGGCAGACTCAGTGATATAGAAAGAAGAGAGAAATACTTGCTATTTAAAAAAAAGAGGCTGCCAAGTAAGAGCAGCAGGCGCAGCACCAACGCAAACCCCACGCAGCCGGGCATGACCAAAGCACTGCCTGAATCCAGCAGAAGTTTTCCACTCTGTAGCAGCTTTGTGATGAGCCGAGGACCAGGCTTGAATCCCTGATGGCAGACCTGTCATACATACTACCAGGACAGGTTCTTTGCTTTTATAACAGGGCAAATAATTTACAGCACTAACTGGGACAATGTTTAGCAGTTTCTAGCTTTGTCTGAAATTCACTTGAACTGCTTGGCTTCTTGTGAAAACATTCAGCTGCTTTTTTGTGGCAGTCATCTCTGAGGAGGTGGGTTCCCAGAAGGGGCTGACTGCTCTCAACTCCAGCTGATTTCAGGGGGAGATGAGAGCATTCATCTTAATCCTTTCTAGATCCCATCATGTTAAGGAGCTGATTTTTACTGGATAGCAGAACTAAACTTGGTAAATCTCTGAGGGTTTTGGTGGTTTTAGCTTCTGCTGCCGCTATCTCCTCTGCTTCTTCAGGTGCTTTAAATTCTTATGCTATTAAGTTACTTAAAAAATACCTTTAAGAAGACATGCAATTTGTAAAAGAGGGTTGTTATTGTATCAGTCGGTAGAAATCACTGGTGTGAAGAATAAAATGTGGTATTTATGCAAAGTCTGATTTTAATTTACACATAATGCAAACTGTTTCAAACTTGAACAACAAAAGGTGGGTTTAGAAACAACATTTCTTCTGTGGAATTCATTTTCTGGAAAGTGTTATGATTAATTTCTCTTCTGTCCTTATATGCACAACTGTAAAAGGTAAAACCTTGTATTTTTTAAGCCCACCCTAATCTCTGGCTTTCCAGAGCCATGTTGTTTTTGGAGCCATTTTATATTTAATTCTATGCAGAATGTTGCAGAGAGGAGATGTAACTCTGTTTTTTTTCCCCCGTTCCTTTCTTCCATAAAGAAAATAACAAAATTATTCGGACTGGAAGTATTTGCTCTTGTGTACATAGAAACATGCTGGCATATTTTTGTACCTTTGCATCATGGAGAAAATTATAACTTACTCATAACCATTGCCATCTTTTTAGTGGTCTTCTCCAAGAAGTGTACCTTTTTTTGGTTTTTTTTGTATATTACCTTTTTTTATTCCTTGCTTCCTATTTTCCCCCTTTCTCTCTTGCTCTGTTTTTTGGTGGTTTGGTTTTATTTTTTTTGTGAGCTCCCTCAATGCAAAGCCTGGACATCACCAAGCAGAGGCCCTCACATTTTCTCAGAGCGATCCCTGTCTCTCTTGGCAGAGCAAAAGCCTGTGCCACATGTGGGCTGTGTCATTCAGGACAACCTGCCGAATTGCCCTGCTACCTTCAGTTACCCCAGCCCACGGGCACCACTGCTCTGGTAGCTGGCGTTCACTGCAGCAAGCCTGAATTCATGCCAGTGGAAGGCACGGTGAAATTTCCGGGCAACTAGCGTGGGAATTTAGGAGAGCGCCAGCATGACAACACAGGGACATTTGAAAAGGCCGCTCTTTGGCCATTGGAGACCTTGTTAGTCACTACTTGATCTGGGTGTGAACCCTGTAAAAAGGAACAAAATTCTGTACCTTCTAAGCCATCCTTTGCCCAACATGATCTTTCTCTTTGCTTGCACTCAGAAATTAACATTTGTGTTTAAACCAAGAGCAGTTGAGTCGTGGGAAATGTTTTGTTCTCTATAAATACATTCTTCACTATATATCATGATGATATCTAACCTCTATTCTTGGCCTCTTAATGCCTTAACACGTATGAAGTGCTCTGTGCGCTGAACAAAGGAGAGTTCTGTATGCACAGTGGATGCTGAGAGTATTTCAGCTACACTAATATCAGTTCCCTGCTTTAAAAGAGACACTGTTTAAATAGCCATGCTTATATACAATAGCAAGCCTCTTGAAGCTAATTCACACAGAAGGAAATTTATTTATTTATTTAAATATTGTCAGTTTGCTTAGAAAAATATGTCAAATTCAATCCTCTACCTCATCTTTAACTTTTTTCCACCTGCAAGTCAAATTATGGGAACAATAGAAGGAAGGAAGGAAGGAAGATACTTTTATACAGTTAATGAAACAGACCCGGTCTGGAAATAATGAAGAACTATTTCTTCATATTAAAGCTAATTATATTGTGATACAATCTTCCTAAAGTAGCAATACAGTTGAATCATCGCTGATGGTATTCACTACTTACCGATTTTCAAGAGGGAGCGGTCCTGCATTATTACTGATTCGGAGCAGATGACTGACCGAATCTTTTTCATTTCTAAATTTGGCAAACATCATTATGATAACTCTAAATGGACACAAAAGCTATACCTATATTTGCTGGATATTCTTAAAATGTGTCTCTTGTACCTTATTGCTGATCAATAGCTTTCATAACAGTTTTAAGAATGAGTAGAGAGATGCTGTAGCCTTTTTGGGTAAGCTTATTCTTTCATGAAGGCCTCTGCTCTTTATCAAACAGTTGTACCTACCTTTTTCTTGTGTTCGTCATACTTTGCTTTGTCCCATTTTAGCTGAAGATACTTGTTGCCACATGGTAAAATTGGCTGGTAGGCTCGATGCATCTTGCACAAAATAAAGCATCTCTGAATCTGAGCTTTTTTAAAAAAAAAGTATGAGTAATACCAGCCTGAGCCTTTCCTAAAGCAAAGCCCTGGAGACTTGTGGTATGTTTGTAGCCGGTCACGTGGGGGTTGTCATGGCATCGCTGCTCAGAAACAATGAATAGCTGGTGGTAGCATTTCAAACAATACATTTAATGAATAGCAAACAAGAACTGAATGTTATAGCAAAGCATTCCAAAGAGTATTTTATTCATCTATAAAATAGATTACCAATTATACTTCACTAGCCAGACCTACATCCCGCTGATGAAGGGAAGACAGTGGTGTGAGCTATTAATAATGCTTCGCACACTACCGTAAATATGCAAAGGACTGTATAATGGGCTATATTTGCTGAGCCTTGAATTGAACGGCATGCCTCAGTAATGCTCCGAGCAAACCCACAGTGGGAGGTGTCATCTTTTGCACTGCAAGAACTTAAAACATTTTTTTCATTGATAAGTATGCACTTTTCAAAAGCCACAGCAAATGTGTTCATAGCAAAATAGTTCTGGTTTTTAATAGCCTTTTCACCTTTCTTTATCTGCATGCCATCTCATTGCTAATGAGTTATGGAAAGCTCAAACAGATGTGCAAAAGCCAGTTATTTACCAGGTTGACCACTGGTTCTCACGCAGGGCCATCTTGGCTTTTGTTCTTCATAGGCTACGTTCAGCAGGGAGATGAATGGGCAAAGATGTTTTCTCAGGCCCACCCAAAAATGGAAGAGGTGCTTCTGCTCATTCAAGCTCAGCTTGGCCTCCTCCAAAGCTGGGCCTGAGCTGACACAGTTCATTTGATGTTTCTGTCCTCATGGTGCGGAGCACCCTGAAGCTGGGTCCAGCAGACTGCCAAAGGACTTTGCTTTTGGCTCGTGCATTTTCTTGATAAGGCCCGTAGTTCCTAAGGAGAAGACTTGAATTACAACTTGAAGCTGTCATGGGTCTTTCAAAACAGGTGGGATAATGCACATTATATAAAAGCACTGGGAAGTAAGGAGGAAACCTATGGCTGACAGTATCAAAATTCACTGACCAGAATGGGTCTGTACAAGGATGAACCAGGAGATACTCCATTTTAGTACAAGGCTGTTCATGCAGGTTTTTCTTACACAGTGTCTCATGTGGGTGCAGGGGAAGAGCAACCCACCTGTCACACAACTACCCAACACAGAATCAGGGCCAGTGCTCTCTTGAATCTGTATCTTGATTAATTTTTGCATTTCAGTAGCGAAGTAAAGTTGGATATAGGGGATTGTGATTTTTATTGCAGTTGGTGTGAAATGGTGCTTAAACAACAGAAGTAGACATAAAATTAAAACTTTGATACATACTAATTTTGAGCTGTAAAGCAAACACCCTTATTTTCAGACAAATGATGGAAGGGATTGAAGAGTAGGTTTTTTCCAGCTGCTTTGGTTCTTACTATTTTCCTGTTAATGTAACAGGAAGATGTGGAGAATGTCAGTAAAAATAATAGAGAGTACAGAGTTGAAATGCATTTCTTCAAATATATGTAAAATCTAACTGCACACAATACAATTATATTTTGCTCTTGAACAAGTAGAAATTCTTAAGCCCTTATTTGCTTGGCAGGGTCTTGGCCTCAGTCTTTTTAATGCTATGTGTGTAATGATCTGTTATGGACAGATCTGAAGGGCACTGTTATCAAAGGAATCTTTTCATTGATTTTGATGAAGCCCTTAAAATATAAGGAAAACTTAGCCTCTTACATTGATGGAACCATGGCCCACCAAGAAATTGAAATGACTTGGAATAATTTCCCAGCTGCTTCTCAATTAAAGTTTGGGACAGAAGGAAGTGGCTTTAAACTTTCTCTGTGGTTGCCTGTGCTCTCTCTACCCTCAAAAGCTGTGGACTGTATATGCATTCATTCTAAACTTGGTTTTGGGTGGGTTTTTGGTGGTGGTGGGTTTTGTTTTGTTCTGGTGTAAGGAAGGCAAAGCTCAACAGTTTCAAAATTGACTGTCTTAATGTCGAACTATCTAAGGTCCAGCAGGTCCTTTCTGTCAGAAGATGGTGCTGGAAGACAGGAACAGCAGGTCCTACCTCTTTCTAAGTTTACAGTCTAAACTTACAGCTGCAACAGGGGATTCTTTAGAGTAGCATTTTGTCATGGTTTAACTCCAGCCAGCAGCTAAGCACCACGCAGCTGCTCGCTCGCTCCACCCCCGGTGGGATGGGGGAGAGAATCAGAAGAGTAAAAGTGAGAAAACTCGTGGGTTGAGATAAAGACAGTTTAATAGGTAAAGCAAAAGCCACACACGCAAGCAAAGCAAAACAAGGAATTCATTCACCACTTCCCATCGGCAGGCAGGTGTTCAGCCATCTCCAGGAAAGCAGGGCTCCATCGCGCGTAACAGTTACTTGGGAAGACAAGACACCGTAACTCCGAACGTCCCCCCCTTCCTTCTTCTTCCCCCAGCTTTATATGCTGAGCATGTCATATGGTATGGAATATCCCTTTGGTCAGTTGGGGTCAGCTGTCCCAGCTGTGTCCCTGCCCGGCTCCTTGTGCACCCCCAACCTACTCGCTGGTGGGGTGGGGTGAGAAGCAGAAAAGGCCTTGACTCTGTGTAAGCCCTGCTCAGCAATAACGAAAACATCCCTGTGTTATCAACACTGTTTTCAACACAAATCCAAAACACAGCCCCATACTAGCTACTATGAAGAAAATTAACTCTATCCCAGCCAAAACCAGCACACATTTCACTGCTTAGTCAAAGCAGACTCATATCTTTAACAAACCAGAGGACTGGACCTGCTACTTCTACAAGATAAAACAGATATTTATGAAACATTTATTCTGTAGGTTATACAATTTTATGAAGTGACAGCCATGGGAATTTCCATGTTGCGTGCACATGTATGTGTCCAAGAAGGACTTGCATATAATTTCTTGATAGCAAAAGCTACTTGCCGAAGAAGAACAGGTGAGAAATAAGTAGATAATGAACGTAAGAAGATTTTTGCAAAAAATGCATTTTCCAGTATATATTAAGACACGTATACATTCAGCTTTCACACAAAGCAGAGAGTGTTTTCTGCAGCATAAAAGCAAGGTGACAATACCAGTCTACTTTTTTAATGTGGCAATCTTGGAGTGTGCTCAGCTTCTTTTCTGAGATCTCAGCAGCCTATGACTCTCATAGGTTTCTGGGTTTGTTTTTTAATCTCTTTTTTCTTTTGGTCTGATTTTTGAGCAAACCTGTTCATATAATATATACGACTGTAAGCTCTGCAGTTGATATTGCTGCTAGGAATTTGAATCTTGAGTTACTTCCCCCTTGAACTATGTTGCAAGGTTAGTGAGTTGCTGCCCTTTCCTCTGTCACCGTCTTGGCCAAAAGAAGAGCTCGGGCTGGCTCAGGAGCTGCCAACTACAGCAGCTGCTTATGCTTATGGCCCAGTTACGGAGTAAGTTAAAGAAGATGCTTCTTCTCCTGCTGCACTCCCAATATAGATCATGTTTTTGGAGGTACTGTTGCTCACTGTGACCAGAAGTGCCTTTTCCGCCATTTGCTTTTGCTATGGACTTTGTATACATAGTAAGAAACTGTAAGAGGCAGAATGTACATTTTCTAAAGCTTTAAAGGTTTTCTGTATGTGTGAAGAGGAAAACAAGTCCTTATTTTTTTGCTGACAGCTTTCCTGGTTATTTTAAAGTCATGGCAATTCCTCACTTTATTCTATGAAGTGTTTGACCGACTTCGGGCACATGCATAGATTGAACTGCAGGATTGGAGTCATTTGTGGGTGTGCTTGAGGATCAGGCCCAGTCTCCTTTCATTCATTGCCTGTCCCTGGATGGGCATTTGGAGATGCTGAGAGAAGCCAGTTTTTTTTTTTGGTCGGTTCAGTATGTTACATGATAGGATCCAATGCTGTGACTTTGACCCTGCAAGCACACACCCTTATCATATAACTCACAAGCAAACCACCCGACTGAGTAGCTGAAGAGTCCATCTTTAGTCAGGGGGATAAAAAAAGCAACTGGAAAACCTGCTGGGGTGAGTGGGACCTGCTCTGTCTGTGCATGCAGCATACCTAGCCACTCCATCTAAGGGCTGCCTGCAGTCACGCAGGGTGTCTTTGTGCATACACGTGCAGCAGAGCAAACCCTTCCCAGTGTGGCACGAGCGCTTGCTGCGCTGAGTGGTGCAAAGGGAAGGGGATGAGGGCTATGGCTCCCACTGCAATACAAAAGGAGATTTACCAGATGCTTCCTTTAGACTTGACCCTTTCTGGAAGCTTTGAGCAGGAATTATTTTTTGGCTGGGAGAAAAAAAAGGTTGTTTCCCACTTATTGTCTGAGAAATTGAGAGAAGGGAAAGGGGGTGGGAAAAGAGGAAGAGGAAGGGAAAAACGTTGCCATAATTATATGGCGTTTTATTTATATATACATATGTTTATATCTACATACACAATTTTAAATCTTTCGGACAATGTTTGGTAAGATCCAGGATTCCCTTGATCCACAGCAAAAATGCCAAGTAGGCTAGTGCTGGTAAGTAATTTTCCTCAGTGGTTTTAATGTGGGAGGAGGGCACAGAGGGAGAGGAGAGGACTGTCAGATGATTGACTGAGCTTCTGCATCGAGGTCAGTTTGCTTGTGCAGTAGTCCTTAGCTTTCTGAGGAAGGCTGGTCTTACAGCGTGGGTGCTATGGAGTATGCACGCAGAGATGAGGCCAGGGCCCTGTCCCCCACCTTTGCCTGAGGAGGGGAGTGCTTTCTGGGTAACCCTAGAAGGCCCTGGAGAAGGTAACTGGGAGCAGGCTGTTGCTGCTGAAAAGCTGGTCTGTAGCCAGATGCCAGCACGTCCTGGGACAGACGGCTGGGTGAATTGTCCCGGCAGGCCCATCCACTCCAAGGCAAGTGTCTGCATTCAGCCATGTGCCCCGTCTGCACAGGGAACTTAATCTTTTCCTGGATACAAATGTCACTGTAGCGATGAGAAGATTTCTGGTGTGGGCAGGCTGGAAATGTTGCTGATTATTTGTCTGGCAGTTTTTAAATTTGTGGGTCTCTCCTTTGCATCAAACCCTTGCCAGGCTTTACAAGAGCAAACCTCAGCCCGCTTGTCAGCATGAGGCATAGATAAATTTGCGGCTGGAATGAGGGCAACTTGCCAATGCAGGCAAGGCCCACGTTGCTGGAAGAGAGGTGGTAGCCTCCTACAAGTGCCCCAGAGGAGAAAACTTGGAGGGGCCTGAAACGTGCCTAGCTCTGACCCCCTAAGAACAGTAAAAGCACTGCGAAGCGGCAAAGGCTTTCAGCTAAAAGCAAATGCCAACAGAAACATTGTTTTGTGCGTTTGCAGGTGGGTGCATGGTGGTGCGCACATTATGGGAATGGGCTGTGGTTAGTATTCACTAACTACGTGAATGCTGCAGCTGAGAGGCAATAGACTGCAGTAGGACATAAGCGCCTCTGCCCAAGCGGTGCACATCTTGGGCAGGCCTGGCCTTCTGCTCCGCAGGACGCATGTGAAAGCAGATGCCAATGTTAATTCTTGCTGATGTGTTGCTCCCTGGTTTAGATTTGTTACACTGCTTTCAGGGCTTCTTCCTGCTATAAACATCTGATTGCTTTATAAAGGTTAAAACAAGTTAGTGGAGAAAACTAGGAATTAACTATAATTTTATTAGGTCCTTGGATGTGTCTTCTCTTTTTCTCTTTCTCCACTCCATCCAACAGACCTGGATAACCGTCAAAAATCACTTGTAACCCCATCTTCATTTTTGATTCTCCTTCTTTGACCTCAGAAATAATTGAAAGGTACCCAGAGAAAGGCCCTGTGTTTCCCTGGATGCAAGCACTATCTAAACGTGAACCCTGGCCTCTTCTTCTAAACCTGTTGGGCACATATAAGTCGGCTGCTTAAGGGCCTGGGGATGATTTTTGGAAAAAAAAGGTCTGAAACTCTAATCTAGTTGTACCTGTCTCTCTCTCCCAACTGGCCTGGGGAGACCTGCCAACTGCAAAATTACACCAATACAATTAGTCCCGTCATCAGCCAGTCAGATGCAATAAGCCAGCACACTGACAAGAACTGCTAGTCTTACCTGTGCGTCCTGCTACTATTCAGCCTGTTCCACACAAGTGAGAGAGGAAAGCAAGTCTTGCAGTGCTGCCTTCGGATTTACCCTCTGGCTTACTTGGATTACTTACTTTGGTTTGCTGGCACAGAGGCAGCAAGTTACAAGGTTCTGGCGCTCTGAGGAATACCTCATCCAAACCCTCTCCCGGCCCCCTTTTTTTTTTTTTTGAGTGAGAGCAGATGTCTTGGACAGGCAGGTTTTGTTCTCCTTAAGGGTTTTATGGGGCACCATAAAGCCGGAATGGTCAATCTCTTCAAATGAGGCTCAAAGACAATGCCTTGGGTAGAGGAAGAAATCCTTTGCGAGGATGGCGCAGGGGGACCTGCAATTGTGCCATTTCCAGCAGAGTGGCAAGAGCGCTATGCCAACTTGAGATGGGATTAGCTGGGTTTATTAGTGTCACATTATATATCTTGCCCTCTGGTCAGACGCAGGCAGATAACATTATTCTCAATAGCAAATTAAATTTCTGTTTGTTTAAACCATGTCATGTTATGGCTTCTCTGTGAATGCACGTAAATACCCCCATGTGCAAATTAAACTTTCCCACTGGGTGCAAGAGCAATAAGCTCCTGAGTACATGGAGCATATTTTGCTCTTTGACATTTGTGGTTGTTCGATGAGTGACCAGACCTTCCATCTGTGGAACTCTGTTGAGATATCACAGCTATTTCCAGCAGGTGGCAGATGATAATCACGCTAGTAACCAAATCTGGGTACAAATGATGTGTTTTCCAGACTGTTTATTCAGATATTGACTTAAATATACACATTATATAGTGGCTATAAATGTGTTTCCACCAGCAATAAAATAAGATTGCATAATTGGAGCTGATTAGTAGTTACCCATGATAATATGTAATTAAATACTTGGGAATCAAGCGTGGTATGATTTTTTTTAATTCAGCTTTGATTTTTTTATCTCCCAGATCAGAGAAATTGCTTCTATTCCAAAAACCTCCAAATAACCATCTGGCTAATTGTGTTTCATGGTGTAAGATTATCTTTGCTCATGTACTGTGATGGGAGAGAGCTCCTCCATGCAGTCATGCCTGGATAATTAGCCGATGCTTTAAAGAATTACATGCTAAAAAAATTGTGCCAAATTGTGCCACATTGCCTTTCCTAGGTAGCACCTTGCTGGCAGAGTTGCTCTGCCTGAGTGGTACTACTGACTGAGGGAGGGCTTTTTTCAGATTAGCAGTCCCTAATCAGGACCGGATTTTGCTCCTTTTGCTCTTGTTAGTAGTTACTCACACACATGAGTAATCCCAGTGGGTTCAATGGGAGCTATTCACCATGCAGAGAGAGGGTGGCATTTGCAAGCTGACCTGCCAGCATTGCCTTCAATGGGATTTTTGAGCAAATGGAAGCCCACAGGATCTGACCCATAGTAAAGGCGTGACTACATGGAAAAGTCTATTCAAGGTTTATAGCTGCATGTGGGATAGCTGTGTCACTCATGGCGCTGGTTGTGGATGAATTATGCAAAGCTTCCCAAAGTCAATGTAAACTTCATAGCATCTGTCATATATAGCTTGCTTATACCACAAAACTGGGACATATCTGGGAGGCAGAGAAGTGTTTGTTTTATGGGTGGTTTTGGGTAGATGTTCGTAGTATAACCCCAGTGGCTTCCCTCAGGGGACTGTACAATCCCCTGAGGTGGATATGAGGGAGAAGATGGGGTAAGAGCTCTCCTTGCAGTCCCCTCAGAAGAGATACTGTTGGTGCTGCTAAATTGAGGGGGTTTGAAGCTTTGCCTTGCAGTTGGAGAGTAAGGATGTCCTGTGTTGTCAAATTAATTCTCATAAAGAAAAGAGAAGACTGCAGATGAGCTGATGACATAAAAGCAAAGAAGATATGAAAGTGATGATTATGGCTGCCAGTATGCAATGACTTGTGAAATACGGGTGTTTATATGCCTGCTTGCATAACCACATATTTATTGTAAACAGCAGTACCCAGTATTTTAAAAAAAGTAGAAAGTCCCATTGCTGCTCAGTTTTTCTTTCTCAAGATCATTTGCTGTTTTCACTTAGTTACAGCAGTTCCACAAAAGGCTAATGTGGGAGAGATGAGAATGGATGCATACTTATTAAACTGCAGTAAAATTCACCACATTTCATTCTTGTACATAATCACTGGGGTTTTTTTTTGTCTGTAAGATCTTAATGCAATTTTATTACATTATAATCTTTTATGGAAGGATAAAGGGATTTGTTCCTTAATAGGAAACCAAAGTTTATAGGCTCAAGTAAAGCAGATATGACCCAGAACACAATGCTTCTACGAGTTTAACCAGAAGGTGTTTCATGTTGGTAAACTTAATTGGAATCCTGAACATTCTGTGCTTGCTGCTGAAATGACTTGGATTTTAACATAGTTACATTTTTTAGGAGGACACTAGACGGACAGATTTTTAGAAGTGATGAACAAGAATTAAAGGAGCAAAGTGTTCTTTTAAAAAAAAAAAAAGATTAAAAAACCATACAACATGAAAATTAGTTGTATTGTCTCAGCTATTGTAACAACCAGTTCTCACTGGCCCCTTTTTCCTGTAATTAAAGCCATTTTTCTTTTCCCCCTTCTGGCCTCTTCCTGGCCCAGTGTTCCAGCAACAACCAGCAAAAATGTGAGATTTTTTGAAAAGGCAAGTAGTAAGAACAACAGGTAGACATGCTTTTCTTCCTGTACTCAGGGGTCACAGTGGAGATCTTTGCTTTCTTTAAGTGTAGTAACCACAATGCAATCCCCAGTTTTCCTGCTTCTGATGCACAGATCTATTTTTATCCCACGTGTGAGTGCACCATACATGTATATACTGGTACAGCCCCCACCCCCGCCCCGTTCAGTAACAGACATCTCAGTAGCGTCCACTCCTTCCCATGTTTCTCCTTCAATTAAACTTTGTCACTTCTGTATTTTTGTGAAATCTGTGCTTTCTTGTCACTGTTGCTGACATCTTGCTAATTAAAACCTTCTTGTCATGGTTCTCTTCCTTTCCTTCTTTCATTTAGTGTAATGGCCAGAGTGTTTCTCTGCCAGACTAATCATACAACCGATTTCATTACTGTTTCTTCATTCCTCTGTAGCTATGTCAGATGCAAACTTAGCCTTTGGAGACACAGGTAATCACAGACTCATTCTTAATTTCCTACTTAGATAGGTTCATTATATTTCTGCCATACTTCACTATGCATGGAGCCTGGGGGAAGGACTGCAGCCCTTTCCTGACCAGTTGGTTGGTTCTAGGACTTCAGGAGCAAAAAAAAAAAGACTACTTTTTTACCATCTTACTGTGAAAGATACCACTGCAAGTGCTAAATTTACCACTCAGTCAGGCAGTAAGATTCAGAGGCACTACCAAAGACATCTTTGCTTCCCCACTCACTTTGCCAGGGATAAATGTTTATTGGGTCACCCTAGTCAGAGTAGTTATACCATGCAGCGTCTCTATATGGATAGTAGCTGCCTTTATGCCTGGTATAGACATTACTAGTTGAAACTATCTATGTCTTCCTAAAATTCAATCACAATATCTTGCTCAGTCATCAGATCATAGTCTTACTTTGTGTTACAGTGATATTTCCTTAAGTACCCAGGGGACTGTAGGTTCATATTTTGTTAGTTTCTTGCATAATGCAAAAGATGATTAGAAAGCTTCTTATATTCTGTTTCCTCCTGAGAGAAAGCTATCATGTAGATCAAGAAAGGAAATGATTTCCTTGCTTGGCACAGATGAGTCACAGAAAATGACCTTCTTTGTAGTCTAATTTAGACCCAAGAATCCTCTGAAGAGCCGATAATATAAACCCATATGGCTTGGATGAAGAAAAGTTAGAAAAGATATTGCCATTAACAGACTCATCCACATCTTAAAAAGCAGCATTTCACTTCGCCTAGATTTTTTGATCAGACTGCTAGCAGCTGCAAACCTCATGTTGCCTGCACATGTTATCTGTAATACACACACACACATGTGATATGCTGCTGCTGAGGTTTCGTTTCAACAATGGAGATATTGAAAAAGCAATGCACATTCTTTGGCTGTTTCTTATAATGTGTTTAACATCTTTAAAAATATGTATTCATGTGAGTTTTCAAACATTGCTTTCATTTACATTGTTGGACTGTACGGCACATAGATTTGGGGACAGATGTTTATTACAAAGAAAGCAAAAAGCTTTTAGCCTTATGTCAAGAAAACAAGAGACAACAGAAAATAAACTAGCACACTGATACACGAAAGCACTGTCAAAGAGCTTCAGCAGAAAAGGGCTGGTGGGAAACCAGAAAAGTAGCTGGGCAGCACAGCGAGCCACAGGTAACAATTTGTAGATTCTGATGTGAGGAAGCTTGATTTATTCCACAGTGAAGAGTGTAAGAAGGTGCCAGCTTTCCCTCCCCCCCCCTTGCTGTAAGTTTGTTTTTATTACTAGGGTTTTTTTTTTTCTGTTTTGGTGTTTTTTTAATGTTGGTCTGTTCTGATTGTTGCTAATTGATTCTGTAGGCATCTTGGTAGTTTCTTTTATGCTTAAGTGCAGAAGTTGGTGATAGTTGACTACATTTTAAAGGAAAGGCTGGGTTAATGCTTCAATTTTGCCACAGCCTTCCTGGACATATCCATGCTCTTGGTAAAGCTAGGCCATCCTGGTAAACAGCCTGGCAGTGTAGCTGTGGGTAAGCACGCACTCCTAAAGCTGCCCAGCATGCCGCTGTGCCCCAGTCAACACCTTTGGATTGGGATCTTTTCTGCTCAGGTTGCATATGATCCTGGGCAAAGCATTTCAAAGTGTCACGGCTTATGGGCCTCTTGTTTTTCATAATGTACAAATGGGAGTCATGACAGTTTTTGGGTTTTTTTTTAACCAGCAAACGTGGTACACCACACACCCTCGTGAGCATCCGTGCTAGCACAGAGAGAGGTTGCAAGCAACACCTGAGGTTAGGATGTGGGGGGCAACCATCACCTTAGATGATAGCAGAATGAATTTATGCTGGGTCAAATGAAATTAGATTTATGAGTGGTGGATTCTAACTGCAAAGTTGGGTGCGCAAAAAGGGGTGGGGAATTTATGTATAGCCTGGTTTTGTGAATGTATAACTGGGTTATAGGTAGGTATCTTGTTCTGTTTCCTGGACATAAAGGACATAGAAGTGCCATGACTGTCTGAAAAGAAGACAACTGCAAACTGGGAAGGACAGTCTGTTGAGTATCTGCTGAGAGTAACTCTCACAGCAGCAAATGCTGGGAAGGGAATTGATAAATGGATTTTTTTTTTTTAATGACTGTTTTGGGGTCAACTTTCTGCAGATGAGAAAAGCTTCAGATGGGGGAATGAGGTCAACAGAAGGCATGTACCAAAGGCAAACACAGAAAACAGAAGTAAAATATTTTCTCTGAGATGTCTATAATATTTAGAGCATGGAAGCAGGTTTCTCCCTGATGCCATTGGGGAAGATTTATCAGTTCCAGTATCAGCATGTAGAAGTTTCTTTGGTTACTGAATCACCACAAGTACAAAGATAACGTGTTTTTAGAGAGATATATAAGCTCGATTTGTCAGCTCATTTGGGGTCAACTTATAGGGATCCCGACAATAGGATCCATTTTCCTTTGCTTATAGCTAAACTTTATCGACTTGCTTATAGCTGAAAGTCCTTGTTTCTGCCTGTGTACAGCATTGTGTATAACAGTTGTTTGCCATTCTTCTTCAGTGAGAGGACTCAGTGGGCCTGTATTTATTTTGTGCAAATACGTTCAAAGTGTGTGCATGTGTGGCGAAGGAGCAAAAGCAACAGCCTTGTATATTCCTTTTTATCTGTGAGCATGTGCAGAGTGTTAAAACAGACCTGTACAACACGCATACTCCTAAACTGTTTGTTTGTCACATCCAGCATCTGAGGGGCAACAACAGGTTGGCCAGTCTGAGTCAATGTCCTTCTTAAAATGTGAGCTATCTGATCAGCATTCTTGTAGCTTCTATTCAGGCTGTTGCTTGTGTTGCCTCTTGTCCAGCTGGAAGGTGAGACAAAAATAGGGGAGTCAGAAGTTTTGTGACAGGTGAAATTGGGGCTATGGTGAAGAAAATGCTAAAGGTTATTAGGACCGGGAGCACTGAAGGTGTCATGGGGGATGCGAAGGACCAGCAGGCAGAGGAGCTGAAGTACTGCAGTGAGCTGGGAGCATTGTGGAGAAGAGACGACACATGGTAGGTGGAATGGGGATAATGCAATGAGGTTACAGAGGACACTGGGCATATTGCAGCAAGGAGGAGGGAATTACGGCATAGATGTTGGTAAACAGAAGCCTGTGCTTTACAAAATCCCTTCAGAATCTTGTGCTATAAAAGTATTTTTATCAAATTACATATATCACTTGGCTATGCAGACAAGGAGAACACAGTAAGTCAGGCAGCTCCTTAAGATAACTCACTGCTTCCTTTTTTGGCTGTGAGCTTGCCAGTTTCCTTCAGTTAGGCCAATACCTGTGTGGAAAACGCAGATGCCCCAGGCTTTCTTACAAGCTGACTTCCACTGCCATTGTAGCTCCTTCCCAAGTTTTCATTTGCTTTTATATATTTCAGTATCTAACTTTTTTTTTTAAATAAAGGGAATTCATTATGTGTTGTACTTGCCATGATTCAAGCAACGATGGACTGCCCAACTGTATTCTTCTAGCTTGCCTGGACAACTTCTTGCCTACAGACTTCATACCGCATGTGACTGACTTAGAATTTGCCTTCTGATTTCTTGCTGTCCTTTAATAGTTTGGTTCTTTCAGTACTAGTTTCTTAATATATGTATAGATTGTCCTTAGTGTGTTTGCCTTTCTCTTGCTTCTGAAATTCATAGCTAGAGCGGGAAAGCATTTGATGGTGTTTTTTTTTCTTTTTTTTTTTTCTTTCTTTTTGCTGCAGGCTTGAGAAAGGGCATTTTGTTGTGCTTCTCAGCCATGCTGGACTGTGATGTGCCCGGGCTGTTCTGCATAGGGATGTTCTAAGCCTCCTCAGCAGGGTTGTGATTGTCTGCATGAAAGGTAATTTGATTTTTTTACTTTTTTAAATAATGTAATCTGTAGATCTCTATTGAACTTTGTGCTCTGCTTTTGCCAGACCTTTAGGGAAGGAGTATTTCAATTACTGACTTTACAAGACCCAAAGCTGACACAGGTCCTGTTTCTTGCTGTTTAATGTGTAATCATGCAAGTCTAAAATCTGAATTCCCTGCTCTTCCCATGCAATCAGGTAGAGCGAGCTTTGCGGCTGATCAAATGGAGCCAGGAGACAGACTGGCCTGCTCCCAACGCCCAAACGGGTTTGTTTATTTAATACGGGCCTTCTTTTCCCCACTAAAGAATGGGTTTCAACCTGGGGGCATCGCAAGTGCCCCTTCTTTATGGCTCTGTGGGAAAGAGGACTTAAACACCCCTCCCTCCCTTTCGCCATGACGCGCAGGCCCCGCGGCCGGGGCCAACGGCTGCTCCTCGACGGTTGGTCCGGGCCGGCATTGGAGACGGGCCATAGAGTTAGTCAGCCTTCCCCCTCCCCCCGCTGCCCCCTCGGGAGTCCCGGCGGGGCGGGGGGCTGCCGCGGCCGGGACGAACAGAGCCGCCCCTCACGCCCGCCGCCTCCCCCTCACGGCGCGGCAGGGCACGGCGGCGGGACGGGGGCGAGGGCGGCAGCGGCAGCCCCGCGGCGGCTGAGGGGGCGGCCGAGGCGCGGCGCGCGCGCTTCGCAGCTGGGCTGCCGGCCGGCGCGCGCCGCGCTCCAGCTGTTGCAAAGCACCGCAACACCCCCCACCCTCCTCCGGCACCCCGCTCCCCCTCCCACCCCTGGCAGGCAGCGGCCCAATGAGCGCCGCAGCCGGCTGCCCCACTGGCCAATGAGGGGGTGGTGGCGGGGCGGGGGCGGGAGCTGCCAGCGTGAGGGGCGGGTAGGCGGGCGCTGGGCTCCGCTCCGCTCGGCTGCTCGCTCGATCGCTCGCGGCAGCTCGGTTGCGGCGCGCTCCGAGCTGTCCGCTCGCCCTCCTTCCCGTCGCGGCGGAGCAGCTCGCCTGTCTCCTCCTCCTCTCCCCGGCCCGGCCTTCTCCGCGGCAGCGGGGCTCGAGCACTGCTGAGCGCCAGGCGCGGCGGCACCACCACCACCATGGCGGTGGAGGAAGAGGGGCTGCGGGTTTTCCAGAGCGTCAGGATTAAAATCGGTGAGGGCGCGGGGTAGGGGCGGCTAGCAGCGGGTGGGGAGCCCCGCTGGAGCGGGCCGCGACGGGCGCTGGGGAGCGCCGGTGCGGCGAGGCACCCGGCGCCGGCCGCTCCTTTGCTCTCCCCTGCGCGCCGCGTCCCACCGGGGGAGCGGTTGCGGGCGGCGGCGGCGGGGCGGGNGCTCCGCGGCGCCTCAGGCCGGCGGTGCGGGGCCGGTGGGGAGCGGCG
This sequence comes from Phoebastria nigripes, assembly GCA_035582835.1. Classification (NCBI taxonomy): domain Eukaryota; kingdom Metazoa; phylum Chordata; class Aves; order Procellariiformes; family Diomedeidae; genus Phoebastria; species Phoebastria nigripes. Next base: position 1,861,705 of record JAYKAV010003066.1, read on the forward strand.
CCGTGAGGGGCGGCCGGCCGGTGCCTGTGAGGCTGCCGGGTGCCGCGGTGACAGGCCGGCAGCGCGGTGCGCGTCCGGCTGGGGAGCGGCGCCGGCGGGAATCTGGGCAGCGCAGGATATTAGGCGGATTTCGCGATTTTTTTTTCATTTTCGTTGCTAAGCTACGCGCTAAAAGTTTGAAGGCGGTCACCGAGTCTCGGTACTGTGTGTCACTGGCAAAGCTGGTGCGAAACCGGCTAAAAAGCGGCTGTGGGAAGGCGCCGGTGCCTCAGCCGCTTGCCTCAGTGAGCGGGACGGGCTGAGGCTGCTGCTGCTTCACGGCTTCCTACGACTCGCGTTTGGAGATGCACTCTTCTTCTTGCTGTTGATCGAGTTCCAAACCACATTATTAGAAAGTAAGCGACAGATGTCAGCGTGCAGATTAAACTCTCCCTGGTAGAGTTCTGAGTGTGCCGGCTGGGAGGGAAATCCCTCGTTTCCGTAACAGAATCAAACCCGTATGCAGAGGGAGTGGTTTGCCTCGCTCCGATGGGGCATGGTGGCGGGGAGCCTGGGGGGGAGTGGAAAAGTTTAGTGCCGGACTCGCAGTGGTGGGTACTAAGGGAGTTGGGCTTGTAGCTTCCTATTAACGCTCTTGAAAAATCTTCTATTGCATATCTGCGCATGTAAAAGCGAATTTGCAACCACCAATTGTCATGTTAGATAAAACTGAAACTTGAGTTTGCATAGGAAATCTCATTATTGGATAATGGCATTAGCATTTCAAAGACACCATTGCTAGGATCGTTTCCTTATTAATTGTTAGCAGGTAGTTTAGCGATACAAGACTTTCAGAAGTGAAATTTTATGACATAAACTAAAAATTATGTGTTGATTCTGTGTTCTTTCATACATCCAGAAAATAGATTCAGTAGGACTATGAAGTATGGTCAGAGACTTGTTTTCTGGCTCTTTTCAAAGAGGAGAGAAAAAAAAAAAAAAGCCTTTTTGCAAGGGAGAAATTCAGACACCAGGCAAGTGGTGCTATTGCAAGTTGGTGACTTTTAGTGAAAGGAGTAAGAACACATCTCACTTATAGGATGATGACTCTTGGGTGGTTTTGGTTTTTTTGAGAAGAAAACAGTGATGTTGTCATACCTGATTGATGTCACTAGAGTGTGGGGATTTCTTTGAGTGATAGAAGAGATCGAAGATAATAACAGCAGCAAAAGACTTGAGATTAATCTCATTAAATCATGGACTAAAGTTAATCCTACTGCTGACTTCAGTTATCAGAGTCCTCGTCAGAGCTAAGTTTGATTAATGTGCAGTATTGCAGTAAGGATTCCTGCTGCCTTTTAGCGTGGATAGTAAGTAGGAAAAACTGTGTGCATCACTGGTGCTTCACTTCTGCCTTCTAAGCAGAAGGTCTTTTCTCAGTGAACTGCAAGAATCATGCCAGGCGCTTTCTGGAGCACCGCTGCACCCAGGCTTTCTACTCTAATACACCAGAGGGCGATAATAAGTGCACACAAAAGTGAGGTCTTTCCTTCTGTTCACTAGAAAGTGTCTGAAGGCATATTCATCAGCTTTCATGGCAGGAGCACGCGTTTCTGGGATTTGTTTTCGAAAGTTAAATACCTTTCTGTAGCTGACTGTCTTTTGTGAAGTTTGTCAGAAAAACAGAAGTGGCAGGATTGCTCTGATGGGTTGAGGGAGTATTTCTAATCTAACAGGCCTTGTAAAGCAATCCTAATGTTGAAGAAATTGTATATGGAGGCTTGTAGACTCCCTGCAAAAAACACCTGTGAGTGGATTTGAAAGGAGACGGTGAACGTTGGAGGGACACTACTTTTGTCAACTATTCCCAAGAGTAAATTTGTTTGTCTTTTAGCACTTGCCATTCGCCAGTATCTTGTAGGCTTCTCTCTTCTCTAGTGACAGGAGACTTTGAATCTTTGGACGGGTTAAGGGATAAGTTGTTTGAGGACAAAGGGATAAGTCATTTCCTGTCTTCATTTGGTTTGATTTATCATGCTCTAGAAGTGGTCAGTTCTGTTCTTTGGGAACTTGTTTCATGGCAAAGCTCTGACTGATCTCTGACTTGCAGATACTCTGTGCTTGATGTGCTAAGATGTTTCCTTCTCTGTAGCACCTTTGCTGGCAAATCATGAATGGGGGCACTCATATACAAGTATGCCTCGGTGTAAATCTCATTAAAGGTAGGACTGATGCTTTGAAGAATCAGTGCGAACACACTGGGAGATCCGGGTGGGATACCCGTGGTGGCATGCCTTTCTTAATAGAGAGACTGATGCAGTTTGGAGGCTTCAGGCTGTGCAAAACATTTGGAGCCTAGAGATGTTTGAATGCCTTAATGTAATGTATTGCTATGGCTGGGTCTTGTTCTGTATTTCCAAGAAGCTGCAGGTAAATGAAGGCATTTTCTACTGCTGGGGTAACTTGTTCTTTTGAGACTGATGGGTTGCACAGAATCAGCCATATTTAGCTAGATGGGTAATTATATCCCAGATCTCCTAAATGCTTCCCCATTCTGAGTAGTGTTGTTTCTAGTCATGTTTGGATTTGGCTTGAGCCATCTGTTTCATCTGTTGAAAATGTGAACCCATGAGCTTCTTAGGAGCCTGTGTTTCCCTCATTCAGTTGCACTGCCAATGATGTGCCCCTTCTAAAAAATGTCTCATTGAGATACTGAAGTTGTGGAGCAATGATATGAACTCTGTCATTGGGGGTAGCAGTGTTAAGAGCAATTGTTACTGTGCTACCTCTTGTCCAGTTTCTGGTTTCTTTTGTGGTTTGTTGAATTGAAAAAACTCAATGGCTGGCTACTTCTGCTCATGTCTGTTGCAAGGAAGTAACATACAGTAAAAAGAAAAAAGCAGTATCTGTGCTAATGAATGCACTGTTCAAATGTCTATTTGAAATTGATTTATTTTGGCTTCCCATAACTGAAACTGTTGTCGTCTTGTCTTTTTTTTCCTTAATTGAAAATTATTTTTACCGGAATCCCTTATACATAAACAAAACAATGTGTCATGTAAGACTAAACAAACACTTCCTATAAGATTGCCACTTTGAGGAAGTGTGCAGTGCTGATATTTCCATGAGTCAGTGTTTCAAAACCTGAAAGGAAACAACATAAGGCTCTATGGCTGATGATTGGCTGGAAAAACTACAAAGAGAGTCCTTCTGCTTGACAACATGACTTGTGTTGGACTGTTAATAATATTTAATAAATATACTGTACTTAAGTGCTACCTTTTTCCTCCTTAAATGGCATCAACTATTAAACTTTCAGTTGAAAAAATAAAAGCTCATATTCAGCATTTCTGCTGTGGAAGGCTGTATACTGGTTAGCAGAGAACTTTCTGCCAGATTTTACTTTGTGAAATTATTTACACTTGAAAATTCTAAAGAAACAGCTTATCTGTGAATTCTCATTGTAAAGTAACAAGCTTTCCATGTCCCTGAAATCTAGTACTCCTGTATCAAGGAGTATGAGGCTCTGCTCTAAAAATGTTTTTTTCAGCTGTGGCTGAGCTTGCTATAGAGGTTAAACTGTCCCGTAGTTTTGGGATAATAACTGAGACGGGAGGATGCTGCACATCAAGAGGCTACTGGGGGCACCAGTATAATGAGGAGGACCCTTTGCGCATCGTTTTGTTGACCTCAGAGATCATAATGGTCCACTCGTACACTGTGAGGGCTTGTCGCAATTTAAGACATTCATAAACTTCTAAAGCTCTTCTATCATCCTTAGAAAGGGCCAGGGATGGACCTTTTGCAGTTACAGGTGTTGAAGTCATAGTCTAAAATGTGGGACTTCTGGCAGCATAGCCTCTCCTTAGCGCTAAGTGTGATCAAAAGCATGAAGCTGTGAAATTTTTGTGATAAAGGCTGGCTACTACCTGATGTGGGTTGGTGCTCCACTCACAGCTTATCCCTTTCAAAGGGTAAACCCACCATTTTCTGAGAACTCAGAAACCATATTTACCTTGTGATGGTCCAGCTCACTAGATGAGGATTGTTGGTCTGTAGACTGTGCTGTCTCTCTGACTCTTAATTTTGCTGTGCCTTCTTTACTGTTTCATGCAGAGCTCTGTAGTTTAAGACATTGTGAAAGCAATCAAACTTTTCTTTGGGAAACTGAGTGTCTTGGGTGAAGTCAGGCAGAGTATTTGCTTAAGTGCTAGTATACTAGTGTTTAAGCAGGTCGATTGCCAAGAGAAAGTATTTACTGCCCTTCCACCATTAAACTTGATACGGAATAGATGTTTGAGAGATGCCTGTCTCCATTTCTGTAAGGTTAAGGAGGAACTATCTTGTCTCTGACAAATTTAGGGCCTCCCTTAAGCCTAATAATCCTAAGGTTGATCAGGGAAATCCATTTTGCTTTGAGAAGATGTCCCTTTTAATGTTGTCTGTTGGGATTTAGTGCCTTGTCTTAAGTGGTGACTTGTAGAAGTAAGTACGACTAAATATGCTCACTGCATAATGCTGTAAAAGGATTTATCCCCATTTAAATGGGGCATAAGGTTGTTGAATAGATATTTTTAGAATGAGAGAATTTTTCCCAGGTACCTATCTATATATAGATCTATATAATAGAAAATAATTATTTAGGAAATGTAAAATGTTTCTTATAAAGATAACAATGATTTTTCTAGTGTTTCAAAGTTAGTGGACCAACAAGTAAAGAAAGGAAAAAAAGTTATTTGCATCTCACTCTGAAAATATTCAAGACTTCTCAAGATCATTTCTACACATTAAAAAGTTAACAAGTACAGCTTAAACTGATGTTGTGTAGGTAAAATAAAGTGGCAACTATGTTGTTATTGGTTGACTGCAATGCTATTTAAGGCTTGTGTCTGACAGGCTGTGGAGGGTGCAGAATAGATTATGCAGATTTTTCACCACTGGTTCAGTATATTTCAAACTCTGCTAAATTTGGTGGTTGTTGTGTTCTGACCAACTTGTGTTCAGTGTGCTGAATGGAAAAGAGCTGGGACCAGTGCTGTTTCCAGAGGAGGAGTGCTGTGACTGTTCATGGACTGTCAGCAACAGCCGTGGCTGGAGCAAAAGTGGAGACCAAAGCATAGTTTCTGCAAGTGAGAGAAGGAAACGAAGGTAGCAGTGGAAAATGCTTCAGTGAACTTAGTTTTGAAGAAATGGAAGATTCTTGTGTTTAGGGCTGCCAGCCTGACATCAAATTATCCATAACTTAACTTTCTTTTGAGTAAAAAATGATTCATATATGAGAGTGGAAGCCAATGTGATTTGGCTTTTAGAGTGTGTAGATGTAAATTCACAGGAGTGAAACCATTAACAAGATCTGCTCAGAGCCTCTGATGTCAGGAAGAAAACTTTCTAGTTTTTTGTCCTCTGTTGGAATTAGTACATTTGAAAAAGTGTTCTCTAATCTCTCTCATGAGAACTAATAGTGTTTTCTTGTCTTCTCATTGAGGTGATTATCTGCTGGTCAAAGTACCAAATGCTCTCACATGAGGACGTTATGTAAGTGCTGGATGTCTTAGCTTTGCGGTTTTTCCAGAAAATGCTTTTGAAAACTTTTCATTGCATTGAATTACTCTTCAGGCTGGTTGGTGTTTGTTTTTTTGTGGGTGTTTTTTTTTTTTAATTTTTGTTTTATTATTATTGGTTGAAAACTAATTTCTATTTCTGAAATTACTGGGTTAGGTAGATCCCAATATTAGCTTCTCTTCCTGTGTTCTTATGTCTCTGTTCTGCCTGATGCTGTTCTCCTCCATGTTTCACACGTTGCTTTGTGATTCTGTTCTTGTAGGTGTAGTCCAAGGCATGGCTTCATGATGTGCTAACCCAAGTTAGTAGCTTGATGCTGCTGAAAAGGCAGGTCTTGCTTTTCCCCTTCCCTACTCATCTTGCTCCCAGCTATGAAACAGTCTTCACGCCCTCTGCCCCAAACACACCTCCTGTTGACTGACGCTCCTCCGCTAACAAAAAAATATCCAGTTCAATTTGCAAAGTAGGCCCAAAGAATGCAACTTATTTTTCTTGTCAGGTTTAGTTTTCTTCCATTTTAGTGAGCTGAATCTGTGCACTCAAGTGAACGACAGAGCTGTCTCTGGACAAGTATCAGGAGCTTGACTGGGAGCGTGCGTGTGTGGGAAATCAGATGGAGGGACAGCAGGTGCATCCCCTGCTTTCATGTCTGTATACTGGCAGTGTCATGAGACTGCTCAAATCTTTCTATGCTCTTCAGTCCACTCCCCTTCCATAGTACAGGTTTTCTTGATGATGCTGTATTTGTTAGTCTCTGATATACACCAGCTTGGTCAGCTGCTCTGGAGAACAAATGTTAAAACTCTAGTGAGACTACCAAGAGGATAATCTGACAAACTGATATATCTATATTTCTGACCTTCCACCTGAGAACTACTTGCATCTCACACTCAGTTCAAGAGCCTTTGCTGCTTATGAAAGTTTAGATGTTTAGTTGTTATTAATACTCACGCACGCTGCCCTGCTGCTCCATCACACGCCTGTCTTCTAAAGCTGAGGCACCAAGTGTTGATAATCATGTTTATGCTTATCCCATTTCTTTGCATCACAGCAAGATTTCTACTTATGCTGTCAAACACTCTGTTATCATACGAAGCCATTTATTGCACTGATGCTCCCATTTAAGGAAGACCTTATGCAAACACTGAAGGGTGTTGCCTACAGCAAGATTAGAAAATACAATTTAAAAAAACCTTCTAAAATACCTTTGATAGTATACATTAGGCTAAAATTCTTAGAGCAGATAAACACTATAGACTGCAAATGGACTTTCAGGTATTCCCTCTATCCTTTCTAAGTCTCTGACTGATGAAGGACTGACTGATCTCCATCACAGGAGTTGTGAATAATTCTGTTGAAGCCGATAGTTACACTTCTGTGAGAGCTGAATTAAGTCTTTGACTAGCTCATGTAGCAATTTTGCTCTTGGAGGGGGTGGGGGAAAGGATGAGGCAAAATCCACTTGGGGTTGTTAAGGAGTACTTAATACCTCTCATGTTGTGACGATTCACTTGTGAGAAAACCCTCTGCAAACTGGTGTGTTTGGAGAGTAAATCTTACAGTTTCCTTGTGTGAGAGGAAGAAGCCTAGAATAAAGACAGAGGATTGTAGTCTTTGCTGAATACTATAAAAGATGTAAATATCAGACAGTTATATTACTCATAATGATTTCAGACCAACAAATGTTAATCCAAATATGTAGAAGAAAAATGAATGTTTGTGTGTGCCAATGGACTATTAATGCGTCTGGGGAGCAATTCACCTAAGGCATATATTAATGGCTAAAACATGTATTAGTATGTCTTAATGTTATGTTTTTAAACCTTCTAGTACTAGAGGTTTATCTATTTTGTGGTTAAAACAAGGAGAAGCTTGAGATATGCTTGGAATTAATAACAGGTTGTATTTTATTAAACTGAAAAGCTAATCATAAACTTGCACATCCTGAATAGCTCTCTTACCTTCTGATTTTAGCAACATTTGTTAAACCTTATGAAGTATCTGTTCTTTAGCAGTGCCTGTTTGATTTCTTCAACATAGCAGACTGGTGACTGAATTTAGGATCCAACTAAAAGCTTTGTTTTGGAATAAAAACAAAACAAATCTAACTTCCTTCCTCTCCCATCCTAACCTCTACCAAGGGAAAGCAACTTCCCTGAAACTTCACATGTTGTTTTCCTCCTATAGAAGACTTTCTAGGTGAAAGTTTTGCAAAATGACATGTGAAGTTTCAAAATTATGAAGAACTAGAATATTTTTTTCCTATTTTCATTTCTTGAAATTTTTCATGGATCATTGCCAAGTCTAAAACACTTTAAAGATTCAGTGGAAAGTTTGAGGGTTGTGAGGTTTTTTTTCCCCTTTTCTGTCTGAAAGGGAAAAAAGTGTAGTGTATCTGTATTTTTGAGGTCTGTTGAGGAAAGAAGGAAAATGTTGAAGACTTACAGCCTGGTCTGACTTGCCTAACTTCTGAGGTTGATTAAGAGTTCTGCTCTTCAGTTTTCATTCCAGACCTCAGAAGTCTTTATCTTTTTTCTACCTGACTAGAGACTTGTGCGTTTGCTTGTTATGACCTCTCAGGGAGCACTGGGGCAGAACGAAGATCCCTTCATTAGCCCAACAACTGAGTCTTGCTGTTCCCTACCTGCTGGGGTGTGTGTGACTGCATCACCATTAACTGAAATGGATTAGTATGATGTGATAGTAAGAGGGAGAGTGTTTCACTTATTTATGAATGACTGGTAGATTTGAACAGGTAACATTTGATGCAATGTTTAATTTGCATAAATATTAATGTACTTTACTTTTATAAGCTGGTAGTAGGTGGACGAACATGAGATGAAGTGTCTCAATTTTGCCACGTGCAATAAATTCATGAAAAGCCTTGAAGCTGGGAAGAACGCCTATTTCTACAATAATGGGAGGAGGGGGAATTTTCTATTAATGCAGGTCTGTGTTCCATAAGATGTGTGCTTAAGCTTTCTTTTCATCTTTTACAGTGACCTTAGGAGGAAACATACTTGTCTGTCACTGTACTTGTTACTCAAAGATTTCAAAATCTATTTAAAAGAAGCTTGTGTTGAAAGGCCTGACTTTGTATTTTCAGAAAAGGAACGTAACACGTTGGAGACATTGGGTTACATAGGGAGCAGAAGGGTATTCGAACTTGTGAAGGAGTTCTGTTTCCAGGGTTTTTAACCTAGAGTGGTTAATTTTTTTAATTTATAGCTGTAGGAGCAAAGTTTTTGGGTGACTGATAACTTGTTTTTTAGAAATTTACAAATTTAAATTCCCATTCAATTCCAGTTACACAGAAGGCATGTAGTGTAAATCAACTTTACCGTTTTTGATTTGTCCTTGCTTTCAAGTTTCATTCAGCTTTAAAATTCCAAGTATTGAAAAACTGACGACTTGAAATACTTTATTTACAGTTGTGCTTCTGTTATGGCTGCTTGTACAGAGTTCTTACGTTTAGAAAAGCAACTCCAAAAACCAGATGCACTGATGGCTCTTTAAAAATAGGAGAGAGGGGAAGAAGTTTATTTTTACTACTGTTTCCAATTTCTTCTAAAAATATTTCTATTTACAAATTGTTTACAGCTACTTACTTTTGTTCTAGAAGAAAACAGTTAGTGGCAGGCTTTTACAAGGCTTTAGTTGATTCTTGCTTGTATTTCCCAGCTGGTGTTAGAGTACATCTGGAATCTATGAAATTCCTTTCTTTGTTCCTCATTTCCTGTTCCATTCAGTACTACAGTGCGGTGTTCTGAAAGCTGTTTCTCTTGGTATCTTCCTCTAAGATGTGTGTTTTAAAGCATTTAGTGAGTTCTTAAAGGTGGTTATACGTTCCTTGTGTTTAACAGTGTAATTGAACTGTATCATGAAACTTCTCAGATGTTTTGTTTTGATATTTCAATGAAAAATAGTTTTATTAATTTTTCTGGTGGTCATTCAGCTTGTAGAATTGTAGGAAGGAGGGTGATAGAAAGAGAAGAAAAATCTGGTAGATAGTATAAAAGCTCCCTTTCTTAGTCTCCCTCTCTCTCTTTCCCTCCTCCCCCTGCCGAGGAACAATCACCAGTTTGTAATGGAAAATTAGATCTATTTTCCAGGAGACACAGGGTGTGACATTTTACAGTTGCTTTTAGATTCTGGTTTGAAAAGCTGGTGACTGCTACAGAACATGTGAACACAACCTTGGAAAATTGAGCTCTGACAGTATGACACAATGTGAGAGTTGTGTGCGTCTAAAACAAAAAAAGTCCATCCCCTCCAAACCAGCAATGTTTAAGTTAGATTTACTGGTTGGGATTGCATTGTTGCAGATCCCTAATAGTAACTAAAAAGAGAGGGGATGCAGTGGTCTAATAGAATTTCTCATATTTTTTTGCAAGATTGTGTTTTGTTCTAAGAACAAAACATCTGAAAAATTGTGCTTTTATGAATACTTACGTATCTGAGTAGCTGGCCCAAGTTTTCCAGAACAAATGGAAGTTCTTCATAGTCCAGTCGTTGGCTCTTCTGTTGCCATTTGCCAACTGTGAGTGCTGTTTCTGAGATCATAGCTTTGCTCTCTACATGTTCTCTGTAGTCGTGAAAGATCTGGTGGTACAATACATGTTCAAAAGCTTCTTCACAAAACACCTGCTATTAAGACGAGGCTTGCATTATAAGCATTGTTTCTTCTCTTTATAAATGCACTAGCTGTGTTCCCTTCCATTTTTGAATTGTGGAATATCTTTGAAATAGCAGCATTTGCTCTCATGGAGGACTTAATATTAGAGAAATATTTATCTTATTTTTAGCTGCCTCTGCAGTTTAGCAGAGAGAAGCAAGGAATGCTAGCGCTGTGAAGACCTGTCAGTCCTCTACAGATCAGATTTTCAGATCTGCTGGCTCCAGTTGCTTATCTTCTTTTGACTTTTTTTTTTCAAATGTCCCTAACAGAAGCTCTGTAATTGATTACATTAAAAGGATTGTACATATGGGTAGCTGCACATTATATTCATTCCATATATTATAAGGAAACCAGGGGAAGGTGCTGCTTGTTTCCCACAAGGTGTGCAAAAATAGTGGCAGAACTGTGAAACTCCACCAGTTGTCTGAAATCTGTCTTTCAGAAGATCATGTGGGTGCAGTATAAGATAGCACACCTCTTTTTTTTTTTTTTTTTTTTTTTTTTTTTTTTTTTTTTTTTTTTTTTTTTGAAGGTTCTTGGGTCCTCTGCAGTTATATAAAAGTAACAATACTGCTCAGTGTGGCTGAGAATTGGGTAAAACCAAAGTTATTTTGCTCTGTAGGTGATTATTGTTACTTTAAAGCTGTATTGTGCTCTGTTTCAGGGGGGGCAGTAAAGGTCCTAGAAAACTTGCACCTGCTCTGCTCAAGTCAGAGAGGAGCTGTGCTTCCATAAGTTTTGTGCCCTGCATGGACTGTCAGTAAGGTCCTTGCCTTGATCTGTGCAAATTCTCAGTAGCCTAGACTAAGTCTGGTCCTAGAGACCTCCTTCAGACCATGTTTCCCTGCAGCACTGGGACATTAACTCTAACCTAGTTCACTTCCTGAGATCAGGGGGAGTTGTATTTTGCCTCCGTGAACCTAATGGTTAAGTTCTGACTTTTGTGTAAAGTATTCCCCAGTAGATAAGCAGAAGGGACCCATCAGCTATTTCTGCAAATGTTCTCTGATCTCTTCCTCTTTGGAAATTTGGAGTTGCATTTTGTAGGGTAGATATTTGATGTTTGGGACCTTGGCTGATGTTGCATAATATTCAAATGTCAGGTTGTTAAGATACCCGCAGAACCACATTTGTGCTCTGCTAGCATCTCTTGCCCCAAATGTAAGGTAGGAGTTCACCAATACCACTCTTATTTCTGTAAATATTAGTCTTACCCTGTGTTTGTAGATTGTTCCATGTAGTTAATTTCGCTGCATACTGTCAGCCAGCAGCCCTTGGGTGGTTCTGCTTGACCGGTGCGAATGCCAGAGTTCCCACTAACAGTGTACGATATTTTAAGACAGGAGCTCCAGGTAGTTGCTGCAGAATAGGCTTAGACTATTAGTGCTTCAGAGATGAACGACTTTTCAACGACTTTTTTGCCTCAGTCTTCACTGGCAAGTGCTCAAGCCACACCGCCCAAGTCGCAGAAGGCAAAGGCAGGGACTGGGAGAATGAAGAGCCGCCCACTGTMGGAGAAGATCAGGTTTGAGACCATCTAAGGAACCTGAAGGTGCACAAGTCCATGGGACCTGATGAGATGCATCCGTGGGTCATGAGGGAACTGGCGGATGAAGTTGCTAAGCCATCATACTTGAGAAGTAGTGGCAGTCTGGTGAAGTTCCCACTGACTGGAAAAGGGGAAACATAACCCCCATTTTTAAAAAGGGGAAAAAGGAAGACCCGGGGAACTACAGGCCTGTCAGTCTCATCTCTGTGCCTGGCAAGATCATGGAGCAGATCCTCCTGGAAACTATGTGAAGGCACATGGAAAATAAGGAGATGATTGGTGACAGCCAACATGGCTTCGCTAAGGGCAAATCGTGCCTGACAAATTTGGTGGTCTTCTATGACAGGGTTACAGCGTTGGTGGATAAGGGAGGAGCAACTGATGTCATCTACCTGGAATTGTGCAAAGCATTTGACACTGTCCTGCACGACATCCTTGTCTCTAAACTGGAGACGTGGATTTGATGGATGGACCACTCAGTGGATAAAGAATTGTCTGGATGGTCGCACTTAAAGAGTTACAGTCAGCAGCTCGATGTCCAAGTGGAGACCAGTGACAAGTGGTGTTCCTCAGGGGTCAGTATTGGGACCAGCGCTGTTTAGCATCTTTGTCAGCGACATGGACAGCGGGATTGAGTGCACCCTCAGCAAGTTTCCCAGCGACACCAAGCTGTGTGGTGCGGTCGACATGCTGCAGGGAAGGGATGCCATCCAGAGGGACCTTGACAGGCTTGAGAGCTGGGCCCGTGTAAACCTCATGAAGTTCAACAAGGCCAAGTGCAAGGTCCTGCACCTGGGTCGGGGCAATCCCAAGCACAAATACAGGCTGGGTGGAGAATGGATTGAGAGCAGCCCTGAGGAGTAGGACTTGGGGGTGTTGGTTGATGAGAAGCTCAACATGAGCTGGCAATGTGTGCTTGCAGCCCAGAAAGCCAACCGTATCCTGGGCCTCATCAAAAGAAGCGTGACCAGCAGGTCAAGGGAGGTGATTCTCCCCCTCTACTCCGCTCTGGTGAGACCCCACCTGGGGTACTGTGTTCAGCTCTGGGGCCCCCAACATAAGAAGGACATGGACCTGTTGGAGCGAGTCTGGAGGAGGGCCATAAAGATGATCAGAGGGCTGGAGCACCTCTCCTGTGAAGTCAGGCTGAGAGAGTTGGGGTTGTTCAGCCTGGAGAAGAGAAGGCTCCAGGGAGACCTTATTGCAGCCTTTCAGTACTTAAAGGGGACCTACTGGAAAGATGGGGAGAGATTCTTTGTCAGGGAGTGTAGTGATAGGACAAGGGGTAATGGCTTTAAACTGAAAGAGGGTAGATTTATATTAGCTATAAGGAAGAAATTCTTCCCTGTGAGGGTGGTGAGGCACTGGACCAGGTTGCCCAGAGAAGCTGTGGATGCTCCATCCCTGGAAGTGTTCAAGGCCAGGTCGGATGGGGCTTTGAGCAACCTGATCAAGTGGAAGGTGTCCCTACCCATGGCAGGGGGGTTGGAACTAGGTGATCTTTAAGGTCCCTTCCAACCCAAACCATTCTATGATTCTATGATGGAGAAAGGAGGTTGTGGTCAGTGGTCATAAATCCACCCCTCACTAAAGCTGGGGGAACTGTTTATGCCTCTTCCCTCTCATGTTGAAATACAGAGCCAGCCTCTATACTCTCTGGGGTGATGCCTGCAGTGGACTTCAGGAAATTGGTGTTGCATGTTAGGGTTGGAAGGAACTAGACTTCAAGACAGTGTAAGTGGTATACTTATTCTCTCTCTACTCCCCCGTGGCTTTTTATTTTTTAGGCCTACTAAGCAAAATTGCCTGGGAGAGAGAGGAAAAAAGGAAAGCTAATTTTTATTCAGACCAATACTCCCAACTGTCTGTTTTCAAGTGGTGAGGCAGAAGTTTTTGACAGGGAATAAAAAGTGCCTGGGGGAATTTGGGATGTTGTGGTAGAGCAAAATAATTTCAGTAAAAGTGAAGCTTTAACAGGCTGATAATTAATGTGTTTTGACACCTCCTTCTGTGACAGTGTTCCAGAAAGTTGTGGGTTCGAAAGTAAAGAAATATTAACTGAATGACTTTTAAAGTCAGCTCCAGTATTAAATGTAACCGGTCTCTGTAATAGTCTAGCGGGAAATGTTGTATATGTTGTCATTATTAGAGTTTCCTGATAACACCTGCAAATTTTTGGAATGCTGAAGCCCTGCTTCTGGTAATGGGAATTGGTAATCTAGTTCTGCGGGTAACTTGTACTTCATGCTTTTGAATATGGCCTTTACTTTCTTTTGCAAAGTGTATCTCTGGACTTGAAAGTGTATTTTTCTCTGAGTCCAATGAAATCTTACTCAGGTATAGTTGTACCATGTCTTTTTTTTGTATGGTGGCTGTTTCATTTTGGCAGTAACCAGAAGTACCAAATGCTTGTAAGGTGGGGTCCCTATTTCAGCAGTACCATGCACACTGCCTTGGGAACCGCGTAGGAGCAAATACTGTGCTTAACAGACCATGCACAGTGGCAGAATGAAATGGGGTCATGCATGAATATCTTATCCAAGAAGGGCTTGGAACCAAATAAGAGCTTACATGTCTGTGAATTAGTACCAGGCTGCAGCTATACCAAAACTCCTCTTGTACTGCGTGGGGTTAACTAGGTGCTTCAGGATGTGATCCGAAAAACCCTTGAGGTGACTTGCCTGGAGGAAATGCTGGGTACAGGCCTAGGTCGGATCCCTTGTTGCTCTCCGGAACTCCAGCATGTGAGATGGAGCTTCCACACACTCCCTTCAGAGTATGGAGTCAGTCTCAAGGCAGGGCCTTGTAGCTGTGCTTTGAAGGTGGGAATTTGGTTCCCTTTGTGCTTTTGGAGGAAGCAGTGGTGGTGATGTCTCAGTGCTTTTGTTGTATCTAGGTAAAGCATTTGCTAGTCTCTGGTGTCATGATGAAAATGCTAATGTATTTTGCAGTGTACATATCTTCTAGGGTATCAGGCTGCGGGAGACAGAATTGGGGATATTTGTCTTAGGGCAGGTTGGGCTTGGACAGAAGCAAAGCTTTGGTTTTGGTCCAGTGCAGGTGCCATGTGCATTTCTTTGATATTTTTTTTTGTCATTGTTTTGGATGTGGATGCACACTTCTTTTTTTGGTGTCTTACCCTCTGAATAGTTTTTCCCCAAAGTTAGAATTTGTATAGTGAATAAGGCTGGGCATGGCAGGGGGAAAAGAGTGTCTTATGGTGAACACATCTAGAAAATCACATGTGGGGTCCATGCAGCTCACCTGCTGCAGACATCCTTTAAGAGGAGAACCAGTCTGTTCGTGTTGGCCAGTAGCCCCTGACAAGGTGTTTGTTGCTTCTCTGTCCCCTATGGTGCACCTGAAACCAACTGTGCTGGAGTGCTGAGCCTTCGTAGCTGCAGGGGGAGCAGGGTGTGGGAAGGATGAGCCAAGGCCCAACTAGTGCATGCTAGTTTTTTTTTGCTTGGCAGTGCTTTTTGTTTGTTGAATGATAGCTTTCTTTGGAGAACATGAGATTAACACTAAAATAGGCCAGCATAGGATGAAGGTGATGACAATATAAAGCTTGAAAACATCATTTTGAGCCAATGGCTTGGCTTTATTTTAATCAGGATTTAAAAATTTTTTTAACAGATGTTAAAGTAAAATTCTTGGACCAAAACAGCTTATTATCAAGAGTATGCTTAAGTATTTCTTTGAGGAGTGGAGCAGTTACTTGGCTGTTGATGGGGGGGTAATGTGAATTCTGTTGTAGGGCTGTGATTGAGAGCTTCTGGGGGAGAAAGGGAAGGAGGTTGAGGCTTTTGTAAATTAAAACTAACTCAAGAGGATGCTGCTGTAAGTCTTTTGTGGTATTAGTGGTGCCTCTAAAAGGTCTTTAGTTATGCCCAGACTTCAGAATCATATCAGCAGTTATGGCTTAGCCGTAGACAGCGTAATCATATTGCTGTTGATTTGTACTCTTGTAATAATCCAGATTGGATGGTTCAGCCCCGAACCTTCAAGACACTAGACAGTAAATTTGACCTGGCTCGCTTAGTTCATTTTACAGTCTCCTCAGGTGTAACTTTTTTCAGTTCATTAATTGCCTAATTAATCTTAATGATAAATGAGGTTTTTATACTAATTATTTGAAAGACGACCCGATTTAGGAAAGTCACTGAAACGTGTAGCTGCTGTTCTGCCTGTAAGACAGCCTGGATACTTGTCTCACTGTGACGTTACAGTATCAGACATGCATCTTCATTCACAGTCCTGGCAGCTGTAACTATCGTGAGGGTTGTCTGTTGTAACCTTGATATGATCCCTTTGTGGGCACAAAATTCCTGCCGCTACAGGAGTATATACTTACTTATAAAAGGAAAACACTGTGCTGCTTTCAGTCCATGGGATGAGTGGCACTTGGCGTAATGAGCAGTTATTCTGTATTCTGTTCCTATAGTGGAATACGTGGCTTTCTGCACATACGTTCTGTTCAAAACCTGCTCTAGCAGTGTTGATGGGCTCTTCCAGTGTGTTCCTTACCATACAGTGGAATTCTTTGAGTTATCTTCCAGCCTTTTCTGAGGCAGGGGTGACTCTCTTAAGTGGAGGACAGGGTTGGAAAACGGTATCTACCAGTCAGGGTGCCAATTTGAGTCTGACTCTAGGTTTTTCTGGAAGGCAATTCTGTAGAAGTGGCAAAGATCTGAGGTCTGAATAGCACATTGGGCACTGTTATTCCACTGTGGCAGTCCTCTTTCTTCCTGCTTGCTTCATTCATGATGTGCCTTCCCCCTGCTGAGACATACAGGGCAGGTGCGTCACAGGCAACTCTCCCAGCTCTATGTAGAGATGGAATCGACTGGCTTTGGTTAAGCAGTGCCCAGGGTGGTGAGAGCGCTCTGCTAGGGGAAGGGACAGGGGAGGACAAGCAGGATTCTGTTTCTCTGCCTAGCCATGTCTTATTTCCTTCCTTTCAAGATCCTGTTCTTGTCAATCTGCACTTTGAGTCAAATGCCTTTTGCATCCTCCTGGACACAGTAGGGCTCTTGCAGTGAAAGTCCTGCCTGGCATATCCAGTACTGGGGAAATGAAATGCAATTCCAGAGCAAATAGCTCTCACAAGGATCGGAAAAGACGCTGATTTCTATTTTCTGGGATTTTGGGGGACTTGGCTTTAGAATAGGAACTTAATTAAAACAAAGGGCTGCCTAATACTTAGTTTTGACATCTGGACATCTGCAGGACAAGCTGACTTCTGAGCTGATGTTAGCTGTTTTAGCTGAAACACTTGAGGGGAGTAGAAAGAGTTTAGCATGCTGAAAACAGTTTTAGTGACTATTTGGGTCTGGAGAATAGAAACTAAGGAGGAAGCTATTATTAAGAAACTGGTACCAAATTGTTGCTTTCCCTTTTCTTCCCCTTGTGTAACCCTCTTCCCCCTGCCCCTCCCCATCAGAGCTTGTTCAGCTTTTCCTGTTCTTCTGCAGGGTTTAATGCCAGTTTTTGCCTTTCTGTAAGCTGACAGTAATAGAATTTTTAGCATTGCACTACCATGTAAAGGTCCCAGTCCTGGTGTAGAGCATTGTTTTGTGCAAGTGTACAACGTATACTGCAACTTCTGTTCTAGTTGCTTGGAGTTTAAACAATGTAGAGAAGTCTGCTATAGCCTTAATAATAAATGCCATTTTGTATTCTAGCTGGTGGTCACTTATGTTTCAAATAGAACCTTTTGCTTATCCTTGACAACTGTAGTCCTGTTCTGGATAGCAATGATTACTTAAATACTCCAGTGGTCCTTGTGACCTTAGTAACAGAACTCCCAGTGCCCTGCTGGTGTAGGGCGATGTTTTACTAATGTTTAGAGCAGAACTGAATGAACAAAAGATGAACTTAATATGGCTCTGTTAAGCCATGAGGCCATCCTATCCCACTTGTCATGGAGTACAAAGTGGATTACTTGGTAAAGAAAGGCAAGCTGGAAGCTGAGTGTGACAACAAAGCAGGCAGGGCAGTGATCTCGCCAACAAAGCAGGGAGTCCTATGGTAGCCAAACAGGAAGAGTAGAGGAGGTCTATGATGTTAACCAGGGTCAACCAAGAGCCCGGTGGTCACCAGACAAGTCTGTAGTGGTGGGTAGGTCCAAGGTAACACCAGAAAATTAAGTCAGCAGTTCAGGGTCAGGATTGGTAAGGCGAGATACAGACAAACCTGCTACATAGCTCTGGCAAGGTCCAAGGGCAAGTGTCTGAGCTGGAATGCAGCTCCTAAGTGGAGAAAGGTGCCCAGTGAGGCTTCCTTCAGTGCTTTCTCACACAGCTCTCTTCCCAGTAGCCTGATCGAGCTTACACAGCTGCACCATGTCACAGCTGGCCTTGAGCTGAGGCATTCAGACCCCTGAGGGGTGGGGGAGAGGTTGTGCTCAGGGCCCTGGCACCACTGATGTTTTGGTAAGATCTTGTCTGGGCTAGCCTTCATCTCATAAAATCTTCTGCAGTTCCTGATCCTGGGGTAGCCATGGTGGGAATCCTAAAGGGTGAAAAGAGGAAGTGCAGATGCAATAACAGAAAATAGGGCTGCGTGTTTTGTAACATGAACTGTGGCAATAAAATGCATCCTGTATGCTAGGGGAGCCAATCGCCCTGTTGTGATTCTTGAAGTCACTGTAACTTAGGTTGGAAGGCGAGTATTTCCACAGCTCTTTGTGGGTAAGGAGGAGTGTGTGGGAAGCACTAGGTATTAGGTAGCTATTGCTACAGTATGTACCAATGATTGCTAATTGGACTGTTGGGATGGAAGGAAAATAAATTCTCTTGAAGCCTCTTTAACCTTTTGCAGCTGTGTTTTGTCCCTTTATTCATCCATGTATTTTGGCTAATATCTTGCTCTCATTCTATGACTTTTTTTAGTGATTTATTCTTCTTCCCTTTTTCTGTGGTTTGAAAACCATGCCCGATTTTTGTGAAGTTTCTGGTGCATGTTCTTACTTCTCTCCAGGCTGTGGCAAGCCTGCCCTTACATCATGTCAGCACTATTCTGTTGATTAGCAGAAGAGAACTATTAGTGTAATGTTCCTTTGTTTCCTGTCTCTTTTCTCCCCCCCCTTCCCCAGAAGGATTTTTTAGATTTCTCTGTGCTATTTCTGTGGGAGCTCTTACTGAAGGAGTTTTTGCAACAGGCAGAAGGGTTGTGTAGAAATTAGCTTCTGAGCTCAACCAGTAGTTCTCCCTGCAGACCTGGACTCAAGATGAAAGGGTTCTGTTTGCATTCAAGTTTCCTGCTGCTTTGAAAGACGGTGGCGTGTCTCATAACAGCAGTACTTGCAATGTGTTGCTTCCACAGAAGGGAGAGTAATGACTAGTGTTTTCTAGATAGGCATGTGGTGCCTCAGTCTTTCTCTTTAATTCTACGTGGTTAAAAGAGCTAGAAGTAGTTATCCGTATTAATCTTTTTTCAGAAAGGTGAATGATAACTCATGCAAAACATTTTTAATTGTAGTCTGAATATGTATCATGGAAGATTCACTTTAGAAAATGCTAGAGAATACTGTTAAATGTAACTGAGGCTTGTTCTGCATAAACAAATTGCTCAGAGATTTTTATCCTCACTTAAAATGCACACAAAGTCTGCACTGTGTGAGTTTAGTAATTCCTTGCTGCAGGACAGCAAGCATTCCTGTATGTTTAAGGGTATCTTGCTTGTGTAAGAGCAGGGAGATGGCAGGGAATCAAGTTAAGCAAAGATGTAAGGAGACAGCAGTTGCGGGGTGGGTGGGAGGAAAGGTTTTCACAACGGTCATGTAAAGAAAGTGGTAGAGGATCTCTCTAAACCAAGAAGCAGAGAGAGAGCTCATGAGAAGTCTACAATAAGTTTTTGAACGTTGCTTTATAGCATGGCTTTACTGTTAGTACTGGGGTTTTATGTGAGCTCTTTTACTTAAGTGCAGTGTTGATTCTGGCACTGTCTGGGTTAGATGAGGTACTCTGAGCTGAAGGGTACAGCCAGGAGGTGGAAGTGGAGAGAAGCTGAAAGGACGTGCTTATCTGGTTAAGTGGCTTTTTCCTCCCTGCTGGGAAGACCATAGAGCTATACTATCTATTCAGTAGACATCTTCCGCTGGGCGTGAGCTGTTGGTAATTTGCACCTCTTAATGATAACAAATGAGAGAACTTTATTTTAGATAACCCACATGATATAGGTGATTGTCATAAAGCATTTTTAATGGGGATCTGTCAGGGGAGCAAAGGGATGAGGAAGGAAGCTTGTTGTTAAATGGGTGTCCTTTCATTCCTGCAAGTACACTGTAACAGGTTAAAGCTCAATGATGTAATTGGATTCCTTGACAGATTTATTTTAGGTTATTTTGCAGTTATCAGCTGTACATGTGCCCCATCACCTTCCTTTTGAATGTAAGCTTGAATGACAGCATTTACTACCTCTGATTCCCGAAGAAAACATGGCAGGGTCTGTGCTTAAGATTAGAAATCCAGCTTTTAATCTGCAAGACAATTTTTGGATATATGTGTTTACATCTACTTTGCCTTTACAAAAGAGAGCAAACTAATGGAAGAGGTACCATTTAAACAGGTTTGGGTGTGGGTCTGATAATGGGGAATGGCAGTCTCAACACCACTTACTTGAGTTTTATGGTTCACAAGAGAATAACGATTTGTGGGTGTTTTTTTCCCTCCGCAATGTGGACATGCGTCAACTTTGGTTAGCCATGCCAGCAGGAGTTACACAACTTAGTTGGAATGGCAGACTGTGCTGGACAGAGGATATCCTGTGAATTTGAGAATGAAGCTTGTAGATGATAAATGCCAAGGCAAGAGTTAATTTAATACCCACTTTCCATAAATAGAGGAAGTTGATTCATACAGTCACAGCTAGAGAGTACACGAGCATGTCTGAGACTTCACTGTCTTGCTTGAGATCACAAATACGCTGAATAATGTGGTGGTCAAGTTGCAAAATCCAATCTTCTTCTACCCTTAGAATGGAGGTCAGAAAGACAAAATGGCGTTGAAGGAAACATCTTTGTTTCTGTAATTGTTCTCTTCGCTCCTTGGGTTTTTAATACTCCAAACGATTTCACTATTCCAGACACTTCAGATGTACTTATGATCTAGTTAAAGATTAGCACTGTATGATATTTGATTATGCTTGTAGAAGAAAAAACCCTCTGTTCTGTAACTCAGACAAAGCTGTATCAAAAAACAGCAGAATAAGTACTGTCAGAAATGAAATTAAAGTTTTTAAAATGTCAGCTGAACAGAGTTTCAAAGTTAAAAGTCGCTTGAAAGTTGTGTAGGGTTTTCGTAGATCTCTGTATAATATATGGGTATACAATATGAAATATATATAATGTATTGTAATTACATAATTACTGCAATATATATTATACAGGTAATTATGATATGTGTAGTATATTTTATTATTATATGCTATATATATTTGCTATGTATCATTATGGAGAACAGTATTTCAGTGTGTATATATACTTTACTGACCACAAGGTCTGCAGTTTTGAGGCACATTGGCTACAAATTACTACAATTAAACATTACAGGTGGAAGAATCACAGGGACCATAGCTTGGGTTATGCTGTCAATGATACGGTTGAGTTTATCTAGAGATGAGTTTAGGACCATCTCTGTTTCTAAATGTGCTAGCCATCTGGCACAACTTATGTGTGTGGTTTGTTTTTTGGTTGGTTTTTTTTTTTTTTTGTGGGGGGATGAATAGATACACACACATACAATGGAAGTTTTCTTTTGGACCAATTTGCTGTTGCTGTAAAGCTGGTGTCTAACTGGTCTGGTTATTTAGAAATGTTGATAGAATAGGTGGTGGAGGCTTGTACCTGGCATGTTAATGGAATAGGAGAATAGAAGTGGGAGTATTTCTCTGCGGATCTTCAGCGGGGTTTGGAAAGATGTTTGGATTGGCAGAGACTACTTCGTTGGTTTTTAAAATAAATAAATTATTCTGCCTGGAAAAAAAGATGCACATTGTAAGTTCTGCAATGTATACCAAACTGTGTCGTCACTTCCAGGAAAGAGTCTGCCCAGAAAAATGGTGAAGTGTAGCATTGTTTTCTTCACTACTCTAAATGTAAGTCTAATAGATGTTAGTAGATCCTGAAAACTGGGCTGGTAGTTCAGGGGTCTGCTTCATACCACATTTCAGCCCTAAGCATATCTTCACTTACCCTAAACTTTGTGTTTCCTTAAAGTAGGTGGTCCAGAAGCATAGCTTTCATTTCCATCCAGAATTTTTCCTTCTGCTCTAAATTGGTCCTGTAGAAGGAACAACCAATTGAGTATTCATTGCTGTCTGTCCAAAAATACTGCTGTTTTGGTAGGAATTGTTGGAAACTTTTAAACAGTTGTTTCAACATGCGGTAGCTCAATAATACATGGTCTCCCTTAACCTATGTTTAAAATGTTATAGTGACATATTTATGGTTTCTTAAATTCTACTCTTAAGTGTATGGAATGTGCATGAAATGCAGTTGATGGGCGGCAGGTGATGGGCTGCAGTTGATGCCAGACAGACACAAATAAAATCCCCTCATTATGTTCACGAGGATAATTAGTATGACTTTAAATATTTTTCTTGCAATTTTCCACCCCTATGAATCTTGAAGTTCCTAGTGAATTTTAAAAAGAATATACCCCTATTCTCCACACCTGTAATTGCACTGTCTTGATGCTGTCAGGCTTTATAGGTGTTTGAGAGAGGAGATAAACTATGTTCTGAGTGGTTTTGTAGGGAATTTACAGCAACAGCTTTGTGATCTAGGGTTCTATGCAACCTGCAGTTTTTCTGCAGTTTGACTTATTCTTTGTTCTGCCCTTGTTTTTAGTATGTTAATTATGCTATCAAGCTGTTATATATTCTACTAGCAAAATAACATTTGGCATCAATTTTTTTTTTTTTACTATCCCATTTGGAGATGCATGAGTGGAAGAAATTATGTACAAGTGTCATGTTTTAGAGTTAATTTTTATAAATTATCTAGCTCTTGTTGCCATCTGTTTTCCTCTAGCTTGAAGAGGAAACAGCTGTTGTGAATAATCTCAAGACAGTATTTTTAATAAAGTCCAATAGGTCTGCTTACCTTCAGCTTGCACGTGTATCAGATTGAATAAATGTGCCATTTAGGAGGGGAAATGCGGTTTTACAGTAGGAACTGTAATGAGTTTGTTTGGTAATGCAGTGATTCTGGTCTGTCTCCTCCATAGCTGGATTTGAATATAGCTGGAGAGATCTGTGTTAATGGGGCATGCTTCACTTGCTGTAACTGTGTATTGTCTTGTAGAGGGATTGTAATCTGCTGCTTCTGCCCTCTGAGTGCAGTGGTTAGCAAGCAGCTGGGGAGTTGACTGAACCTGGTGACATAATGTAAAAACTGACTCATGGCCCCACCATGCCAAACTTCAGTTTGCTGGTCAAGTGGAGGCAATAGCTAGCTCAGGGAAAGCATTGGAGATGGAGAGCCAGTGACAGCCTCTTCAGTTGACAGTATGCATTTGTACAGAATTAGGTGCAATGTGTGCACCAAGAAACGTACAGGAAATACTATTTCAGGAAAAACATTTAATTATCAGATGGAGAATAAAAGTTACTGACAGTGAGTAGGGTATGGATGCACTTGATGTGGCCAGTAGATAATTACCTTGTGGGTTTCTTGATTGTATTTTAGACTTCATTTTGGTAAGGAGCGAGTGACCTCGTGAAAGAGATGCTGTACAATACAAGCTTCAATCTCAGTGGTGATTCAGCTGAATTAAAGGGAAGGACAAATGAAAGTAGACAAGTTGACTGTCAAAGAATGCCTTGAAAAACCAAGTTTAAATCAGTTTATTTGAGCTCAAGCATTGCGGAATGGACAAGATTCAGCACTGTTTTACATAGATCAGCTTTCTTCACTGCTTTCTATCTAAATGAAAGGGAAATATCTTGTTAGGTCTGGAAACCTTTGCTGGATGAATAGTTATTTGAAGTAAGAGGGCTCAACAGTAAAATGAGCGGAGGAGACTAACTGGCAGAGAGCATTAAGTGGTGGTCAGGGAGTGTAGAGTTGAAGAAAGAATGATCACTGATTGAATTGGATCTTTTTGTAAGTAGAGTGGCTTCTTTTTGTCAGAGGCTTTGCTGCTTTTGGGTGAGTCCTTAGATGATGGCATTATAGAGCAATGCTAGTAAGAGTAGCCTTGGAACAGTGGGCCTGTAGTCCAAGTAATTATGAGACTGCAGCCTCAAATCTCTTTCAAGAGCATGCATCTCGTACACCTGTTTGAAATGCATGTCTAATACCATGTGGTTGCACAAGCTTTTTATGTTCTGTCCTGTTTGCTCTCATTGCTGCCCCATCTCTTGCGACAAGGCAAATGTCTGCAGTGTGAATCCATTAGGAACCTCTTCTGTGCCAGAGCTAATGGCTGCACAAGGTCTGTTCTGGCCTGACCTGATCTGTTGTGCAAAAGGGATTCGTGTAGCACATGAGCATGTGTGGTTGTACCATGTAGGGGAAGACAGGCAATGAGCAGTCAGCTGGATTGTGGTGGATTCAAGTGGCTGTGAAACTACAGTGTTACTGAAGCAGGTGAGGAAATCACTGCTCCCTGCTTAAAAACCCCATCTTAACTTTTTTGTCTTCTGGAGCAGAATGAGTGTGTTCGAATTCAGGAAACTAAGAGACACTAATTTGCAATTCAGTTAATATTAAAAATTAGTTATAATACTTGCCTCTGAGCTTTTCTACCAATTTTATGCTATTAAATAGTGTTTGCTGTCTTTCTCGGGAGGAATATCCTATATGTGCTAAGAACATATTACTACAGAAACCTATTCTATTATATCTGGCTTTCAAAGGAGAGAAGCTGTCATTAATGACTATGATAGCTCTTGGGAAATAAGCAAATAACAGTGACCCAGAATGACCCAGAATGTTGTCACCTAAGTAGATATTTCTTTTAGAGAGTGGTATTTTTGCTTACCTTTGTAGGCAATTTCTTCGGTTGAATAGCAAACTTGGATTTGTTTTCCCACTTGCAGGTGTATCCACTGCTTCACGTCTGAATTTACAATGGGAGTACTCCAGGTTAGACCTGGAGATAAGAAACAAGTAGTTTCTTTTGCAGAAGCCCCCACTAGTCAAGTATTTCAAAAGATGTGCAGAAGTCAGAACAGGTGCTTTCCTGTGCTGAAGATTTTTAACATCCATATTCACAAATGGTTCATCTTCTGGGAAGGTAGTGTCTTCCTTCAGATCTCATAAATCTATAGCTGGCAGCAGGGTGGTGGTTATGGCATTGTTATTTAGGATGTAACAGTGCTGGAGTATGTAGAGGTGAACTTAGGCCTTGGTGGGAACTGTTCTTGGGCTTCTGTCTGTGTCATCCTGCGCTTCTGTTCCATGTGCCTACCTTCTTACCACTTGGAGTTCCTCTGCCCCTCTATTTTGGTACAGTATACCTCAGGCAGCTTCCCATGAAGGGTGTCTTTGCTATCAAAGTAATTTCAGTCATGAAGCATTTCTTTGCCAGGTTGCTTTGCAGGTGTTACAGTACCTTTTTCATGCCTGAATTTGTGTTCTTTCCACAATAAAGCATTTGTGAGCCATTTTTTTCTCTCTTTATGTATGTGACGGTACTGCTGGAAGTATACACTACTAACAATAAGATATTTCCTGTCATGGTTACTGGGAGCTGTTTGTCTGTCTTACCTTTTTGTTAAAAGGACCAGATGCTTTGTCTTCTCCTACTCTGTGTTGGTAAATCCTGGTTTGTGTTTGATTCCCCCGACTTGTGCTGTTAAGTAAGTAGGCAAGAGGTTTCCCAGACCAAGAGGATGTTGATCTTTACTTCCTGCGCAAGAGAGTCCTTTGGTGTAAGGCATTTTGGTCAGGGTGGGTTGGCTTTGCTGGCCTCTTTGTAGCTAGCCCTCAAATGCAGTTTCCGCAACATCTCATGCGGTTGCGTTAGCAAGTGCTGTAATGCAGTACTCCAATGTGGTCTTTCATCTGAGGGATCAGACGTTGCATTTTGAATATGAAGTGCTAGAGAGGGAGGTAGTTCAACTACGGAAGTTAGCTGTCTGACTTATTATGCCCAGCCACAGATGGAGTCTGCAGCAGAACTGGGATGGAATCCAGATCTTCAACCAAAAGAGCTAACTTCTTGCATGGGAATACAAACTTCTTGCACAGAATAGCTCTGCTGTGTGGTATTGCTTTGTAAAAACAAATGGGCCATTTTTGAAACTATATGGAATGAGTAAGGGGTTAATTGAAGCTGAATGGCTTTCCATTCTTGGGTGATCTTTGTAAAGGAGCATTGGTCTTTTTTGGTAGCCAAATGTCTGGTGTATTCATCCCCATCCCCCAGCATTAAAAATAATGACTTCAACATGCATGCAGATTTGTGTGCATCTACTGTATGTAACTTGTGTTCTACCCTAAAAGGTAAAAATGGGCATCTTTTTATCCAACAAAATAGTCTTTGGATAGGCATGTCTATTTACATGCTTTAAGTTTTGCAGCTGCTTATTGTAAATGTCAGTGAGGAACTTTCTTACAGTCAGTGAAAGTGTGTGATATAATCCAGAAATCAACTTTATTTTACACGTGATTATCAGAAGCATTCCCTGACTCCAGTCTGCTGTTCTTTTGTAAGCCATGACTTTGCACAGGAGTTTCAGGGGATTATTTGAAGACAAGCGAATATTACACAGGTATAGCTTGGCCTATAGATACTTATTGACACTGGCTGCATGTGATACCATAGCTTCACTTATTTTTAAATTTGTGATAAAACTAGTACATGCTGTATCTGCAAGAAAAAACATGATGTGTATTATATCACTTCTGTTGGGCTTTGAAAAATGAACTATAAGTTGATGTGTCTGTGGGTAAGTTATCACTGTTTGCCTGCTTGATGTGTTCTGTAAACTGCTGATGATAGGATTGACCAAGGTTTTGTGTATTTTGGGCTTTTGGTGACTGAGTAGTTGCAGCCTGTAACTGTGGATTCAAAGCTGTGAGTTTAAACTTACTTGGGTGTGTTGTACTTATTGGTCATCGGGCTGAGGAACAAGCTCTGTTGCAGTGCTTGCGCTGCCTGTGTGTCATTAAAGCAAACCATTGTCACTAACTGTGTCAGCCTTAATACTGGTTTGATTTGGAAAAGTGTTCAGTATAAGACTTCTTAATTAAAAGATTAACATCACATTTCTATATATATTTTGTACTGCATTATCTTTGGGAATGCTGTGCCTTTATACCTCCATCCTGTCAAATATCCTTCACCTGCCCTTCCCTTTTTAAAGCTTAATCCTCCCTTACCATGTATGAATGTTTGTGTAGACTTAAGCATTTCAAGAAAGAGAATGTCTTACGCGTTTGTACAGCTCTCACTACAGTTGGACCTCTGCTGCTGAAGCAGTCGGAGCAGGTTTGTGCTGTGTTAGACAGATTTGTGGAACTGAACGTGCTTATAAAAATAAAACTTTGCGAATGTATTTCAGAGCAGTTGCCAGTTGTCCCTCTTGTTCATGTTTTTTAATTCCCTCACTTCTGCATAGGTAAATGAATTCTGCGTTGTCATTAGTAGTAAGTATGCAAAATACTTAACATTTCCAGGTGCTTTACAGACAGTATGTTTTGCTCACCCCCTCTTCTGCAGCTGACATGACTAACTTGTAAACTGAAACTAGAAGAATAAAAGAAAACTGACATCGATTGAGTTTCATTATATTAACACTTTGCATAGTTTAGAAGAGGAGAGTAGGTCACTTTCAATTTCTAATACCCTGCTTTATACTTTGCATAAAAAACCTAACAGCTGGATTGCAGACATTTCATGGAAAGTTATACATCTCCCTGTAAATATGGATTTTAATCATATGATCATATTATATAAATTTCAGGGGAGTATTTTATTTTTGGCTTAGATGTTTCTTCAAAATCTCAGCTGCTTATGCCAGTGATGGGTTTTAGGTGCACACAGCTACACTAACTTCTGAACTCTGTGGTTTTGATCACTGCTTATAAATAAATTATTATGGTCAGCCTCTTCTTGCTTGTTTTTCTGCACTGTTGTGCCTGTGTTATCTATACTCAGTGCTGAGGAGTGAAGAAGTAAATGTTTTTTCTCTTCCTGTAGTTATTGAAGTTGGATAATCTAGCATTTGGTTCTCATCACATTGCCTGCACAATGAGTCATTCTTTCTTGGTTAGGTTTGTTCCTCAGGCCAAGATTCATGTGATGTTCCCCCTCTCAGGACAATCAGATTAGTCACTTTGAAATCTTCTTTAAAAAATAAATTATACTGCAGGTTGATGCCTTGCTTACCAGTTGCATGCTTTTTTTTCCCCTCTGCTTGTTGTTTGAGTTCAGCATCATAATATTGAAAAATGTTTTATAGTCATAGCAACTGACATATTATTGGAGTCCTACTGAAATTAGCATATTAAATTCAGGACTCTTGATACTAGCAAGGAATTGCCTGTAAGGCAGGTGAATTTAAAGTAGTTCAGTGTACTGAAGTACATCTAGCTTAAACTTGGGCTTCCTTCATTGTGCTGTTAAGAACAAAAACTACATTGCAATTGTGGTAGTAGCTTGAACTTTGTGAAACATAAATTTAAAAAAACAGTGGTAATAACAAAAATTATTAATGCGGATGGCCTCTTATTATGATACTTGAACCAAACTTGAAGTATTTGGGGCCGAAACTCTCCTTGCAGAACTGTCTGTACCTGGAAATGTTTGCTGGAGCCAAGATCTGATGGAGGTTTCAAACAACGTTAGGACAGTGGCAGTTTCCAGTTCCTATTGTGCGATATGTTGTTATGAAGGCTCTTGAAGTTCTTTATCTTGGTACTAGGGTGATGGTTCATTGTGGGAAATAGCAGCCTGAAAGACTAGCCATGCAGAAAATGTGAGGTGGCTAGATCAGAAGTAGGAAGAGAGAGGGGAGAATATGTACTGTGTGGTTGTAAATACTTAACCTGGACATTGATGTTAGCTGGCTGGGCTCCCTATCTAGTCAATGGACAGCGAGAGGAACTCTTTCAAATTATGATTCAGAAAACCAGTTATGTTCGTGTCCCGAATCCTCTTACACAGGAGTCCGCGTGAACAGTAGATGCTAATGCAGGCACCAAAATTGTGCAGAATGTTGAATTGTATGAATATCCCCAGGAGCAATGTCTGGTTTGTGTCTTGAGAGAGAGTCAGGGTTATGACAGGGTGGAGGACTGGAAGCTGCTGAAATAAATGCTGAAATGACAGCAGTACTGTCACTTACTGCTGAATGACAGTAATCACTGTCATAGTTCATAGATGAAAGCCTGAGTAGAAGGAGAGGTGAATTAATGTTCCACATTAAACTTTGATTCTGGCTCTTTTTGAACAGCATTATTTTCCATCTTGTAAGTTGTTAATAGTGTTTTGATGGGAAAATGCTCATGAAGTAGGTGAAGGTGCAGACCAGTGGGGTAGAAAACAAGATTACCCGTAGAAAGTTCAAACAGTGGGGGTTTTCTGTGGAGCTTTTTGTGGTGGTCTTGTTCTGCCTCCAATTTTCAGCCGATTCTTACAGATACCAGACATGCACAACTGTTACAAGTATTGGTTCAGATTGTTAGTTTACCTTTTGTTCTGTGTGAGACAGATGTGTGTAGTGTCTAAACAGACATTAGAAATTCAACTTTGGATGAACTTTGTGGGTGTGGACGAGCAGCTCATAGGGAATGCCCAGCTTCCAAAAATCTTTGGCAGTTTTGAAAAATGCTCAGCCTCTGGGTGACTACTTACAAACAAAATTTATTTTTGAATCTTGCTCCCATTTCTATAAGAATAACCACTAAAATAAAACAGACCTGTGTTTCTTTGAAGTTCATTTGCTCCTACTGCATTGGCTTCCTCTGGAAGACAACATGATGCTGTATTTTGGCAGTTGACTTCTTTGGTGCAGAGATGAGTATGTTGGGTTAAAGCTTTAGCCGAAGTGAATCGGCTTGTGTACTATGAGATGGGGACCCGACCCTGTGACTTCAGGTCAAGCAAGAACAAGTGAATGCTTAGGGATTCCTTTGTGCATGTGAACTTCATTTACTTGAAAGATTCTTCCCCCAGCTGCCCCCAGCTCAGGAGACTGGGAACTTGGATGGGGGATTTCTCGCTTGTTTTTTACAGTTTGTTTTGCTAAACACTGGTCAGTCAGTCCCGTATACTGCCCTAGATTTGTGGGTAGAACCTTAGCGCTCGTATTTAAAAATAATCTGGTACACTGTCAGCTTGCAACTTGGAAACTTTCAAAGACTTAAGCTTAAGTCTATTCATATGCACATATTTTAGACTTGCATGGACTTTAGCACTGTGAAGAATGGACACTGTTGGGAAAGGGGAAACATTACTATTACTATTACACTGTAACTTATAAGCAAAGAAACTTAATAATACTTTTCAATTTGTATGAAACTGAAAGAAACAATTTTAACACTTTTTGATTGCTATTTTTTCCCCTCACTCCAGAATGAAGTGGCCTGTTTAGATCCAAAATTGTTTCTTCATTTCTTCAGTACTTTCCCTGTCACATATACTAGCTAAGTGTTCCTTTGTTATTCTGCTGTCAACAAGTCTGAAAATATTTTAGGATGTTCTTAAAACTTCTCTTGCTAAACACTGTTTCTGGCCATCAGTGTGTTCCTCTAACATCATTATCTCCTCTTTCTCCTTGTGAAGAAATCTTTGGTTGCCTTTTGACTCGGCAAAGGTGCCTTGGGAGGATGGAAATAGAGCTTGTCTAATATAGCTCAGGTTGCTAGTCGAGCAGTCTGACTGCTATTGACTCTGTTAAAGGACCACTTTAACAATAGAGGATGTTGAACAAGCACTAACCGGAGAGGGGGAAGGAATATTCCTTACAAGAACTCAAGGAGAACACTGATTGTTTAAATAAATAAATAGTGTCTATATAATAATAATGCCAAATTGGACTCTGAAAATACTAAGAGATTAGCTGAATGTTGTATGTGTTGTTCTCATAAGGTGGGATGGCATAGTTTGTTTTGAGAGAGAGCTTTTAGCTGCTTCTGATTTATGAAGAAAAGGTACTTTTCATAAAGTCATACCAAAATATACCCATTTTTCTTGAAGTATACTTAATATTTGAGCAGGAAAACCCCTTCTGTCCTTTTGAAAACAAGAAAAAAATTAAGAAACTGAGCAGATAGAATTACATAGAAATGCTTGCACTTTGGAGACAAGTTATTGCCTGAATTTATGTCAATATACTTTTATCTTCATGCAGTCCAGGCAGAAGGACTTGTAGCATGTGTCTCTGCTGAGCCTCATTAGACCTAGTGGAATTGTGGTGGTGGGCTTGCAGAGTGACCGAGTGGAGGTGACGGCTCAGCATATCAGAGCATTCAGAAGAAGTCTGCAAAGAGCAAATGCAGAAGACAGTGGTAGCTGACATTGTCCTTTCCTCCCTATACCTAGGTCAGTTTGTCTTCAACTATATTTTCTAATTAAAAATTTTATTTTAGCAACGAGTCAGGAATCCTGTGCTGATGTGTTTTAAAAAAATAAATAATTCCTTAGTAAGCCCGCTGACATGGCAAATTCAATGTTTAGGATCTTGGATGGCGATGGTCCAGTTCTGTCAATGTGTGGATGTTCTGTAATTAGCTGTTTCTAGAAATTCTTGTGGCAAACTGTGTGGTGGCAGTAGTTAAAGCAGTCTGGGCTTCAGAGTAGAGGCATGTTGTCCTCTTTCTCTCCACAAAGAAATCAGTAAGTCTGTAGATCAGTTGCAGTGTATCCTTGCTCATTTGCAGTCTGAAGAGTTTAATTGCACAGCACTGCAAACTGGCAAGTGATTGCTTTGTTAGTCAAGCTCAAATACTTCTAAGCATCTTAAAACGTCGTAAGGAGAGGTGCTATTGGTTTTGTTCGATTAATGAGACTGCAAGCTAGCAACAAGAAATCAGCAGCATCTACGTAAAATCTTGTGTGTTGTCAGCGTGCATCTGTGCAATAAAGTGAAATAAATCTTTCTTTGAAACAATTTAAAATGTTTTTAAAGTCCACCAGCGTGGAAAACTCACCTATAGATCATATAAGGCACCAACCTTAGAAATGAGCAAGTGGGATATATTTTTGTTTCACTCTGCTGGAAAAAGTGCTTTGTAAATGAAGATGCAGTAACTAAAGCAAAACAAATGTGAACGATTTTGATAATGTCCTAATCTGAGCATTCTGTTCAGTACAGAGGCGTGTTTGCAACATAGCATTTGTCAGCTGCCTAAGACTGCAATTTGAAAGTTATGAGTTTCCTTAAATCAATGTTTTCATTCAAAAACCATCTATAAGCACATAGTCTGAGAACTGGTTATGATCACACTTTTTGTGAAATAAAGGATTTCCTATTACATTGTTCCTTAGTACATACAATGCTTTTTGTGTATGAAGGAACACATGAGGAATATGTGGACTAATGAAATATTGAGACCATGTCAAATTTGAAGTAGTTGTAGTCTTGCTTGTTACTGGGTTTAAGGGAAGCCGCTAATTACTGCAAGTTTGGAGAAGGATGTTCCTGAGTTTGGATCTTTACATGGAAAAATGAATTTGATCTTCTTGTAGGAAAGTACCTATTTTCACTGTTTTTGAAGAAAGGCTAAAGTAAAGCAAGTTGGGGAGATTTTGAAACCTTTTTCTCTCCCTCATGATGATTAATTTTGTAATAGGAAGAGTGTTCTGAATATGGAGGAAGACACTCTTTGCTCAGTTAATTCCTAAATCTTAGGTGGTTTTCAAGATTGCCTTGAACTGCTGTGCTCTGAGTCATCCTGTTTCTCAATAGCTAGGCTTTATTTTGGTTTTGAACACTGTGGGGCCAAAGGACCAAACTGAACTTGATCTAAACTTAAACTTGATCCTGTGAAACTCTGATTAGTGAAGACGTTTCTAAATAAGTAATTCTAAAGCAAGAGCAATTGTGGACAACAGAATCATTAGAGGAAACAGTTACGGTTTCTTAACATTGCCGGTAAAGTTTCAACTTTTCAGCAATCACTCCTTTTGTTACTAGCTTTTAATCTAAGCAAAACATAACCTTTGGCAGATTTGTATTTGTCACGTTACTGTAAAAGTTTTTAGTGTCACTTGTTGTGATAGACATGATTAATGTCCTGGAAGAGAGAGGGCATCGTTCCTTTTTCTTTGCTTGTGGGTTTGTTTCGCACAGCTATAGCTTTTTGATCTACACTAAAAAAAAATGGGATGTACATAGATAAAAACTGTCTGTTTGTTTGGTCACCTGGCTTTTGGTTTTGTGTGTGAATAGTGTAAATGAAGGCAGGTAAAATAGATACTTATTTTCACGGAAACTTCTTTCTGCTTATGCTGATATTTTTGAGAACGTTACTTTTGTTCTTTAGCAATGACTAGGCTCCTTACTATAGTGCAACTATCTGAAATTATCCTAAAGTACAAAAACTCTCAAAAGGGAGCAGTTGAATTGTTGTTGGATTTTGGTCATGTCTTGTTTGATGTTGTAACTCATTTGCTTGTATTTCCTGTCTCATACTGTTCTTCTAAAAATAGCTGAAATTGCTCGCTGTTTGCCCAGCACAGCTCCATGATGGAATAGCCTGTTTAAAGTTACTTCCTCTCGGCTACTCTGCCACCCCTGCAGCCTGAATCCTCTCCCTCATGGCCTCCCACATCGGATGTTCAGTGACTTAAACTTTGCTAAGAGAAGGTCTTTTATAACTTTAGGAAGCTGATTTTCTTTTTTAAAAAACAACAACAACAAACACACAACCAAAACCCAAACCAAACAAAACCCCCCAAAAACTCCATGTCAAACAACAACAAAAAACTACAAAAAACCCGCATAAACCACCAATCTAAATGAAGGTCACAATTCAGAGGCACAGAACAACCTGTAGCCAGTCCCTACATTACTGAAACTGGTAGGAAAAACCTTAAGAGCCTCTATCAAATGCAGCTGGGAAGCTGCATCTTCAAAAATGTCAGCTGGATTGAAAAATAGTACATGGGTAGCTGAGTCTAACATTGTATGAACACAGATAGTTTGGTTAATTGGTGAGTTTTTCTGCAGAAATACAAGTTTTCAAAGAAACTTGGAATGCTAACCCCAGAGCGCCACAGGAGAACTGAATTTGAATGAAAACTCCTTGAGAACACCTTTTTCCTGGCAGTATCCTACTTTAAAATGATCTCTTCAAAGTGTCCTTTTACACAGAATAGCTTCAGTCTTGTTAAAAAGCAGCTGGACTGTACATTTTTTTTATTTTGTGGGATTAAGTTACCATCCTAAGGGAATCTTTGGAGAAACCTGATTCCTGCTGTTAGACCACGATATTGGCAAGTAGCATGCAACCAGTTACATTAATGAGTTGAGGAGAATTATGCTTCTCCTCTTGTACAAACTAAAATCTTAATTTTGCAAGCAGCTCTCGTGGAATTTGCTGTATAGACCTCTTTCCTCTCAGCCCTGGGATTTGATTAACAGCCCTTGTGCTGTGAGCACTTAAGTACTTGAGATCATGACAAGATCTTTTGAGCCTCCTTGGTGTTTGTTGCCTCCTACAAGAGAAGTAAGGCTGTCAGCCTGCAGCTTCTTGTTACTCTCCAATGAAAATATCCTCAGCTGCTTCTGTTATGCCCAGAACAGTAAAGGCAAGATATTTGGACAGTTTATTGGACCTTCAGGGCTGCAAAAGGAGAACTAGGATGTCTGTTCACACGCGTATAGGAAAGAGGGAATTTGGCTACCAGCCATTCTGAGTGGTAGGTTTGAGTCTGTCCACCATGGGGGCTATAGCTAATTAGGCTTAGCTATTGTTACAGCTGATAGAAAGGCCTGTCATTTGCTGTCTCCAAACAGGTTTCAGGACAGAGGAAGATCTATATGAAGGTCCCTAACTGGTATAGAATAAGTTTAATCATGTGAGGGGAGAGTGTGGTAGTGTAGTAGTATGGCACTGTGTGTACTGGTGAAGTGGACTGTGCAGAAGGGATTTTAACGGATGCCAAATGTTCCTGTCACTAGGCTGTGAAGGCAGTAAAACTCCACTATAAGTACTAGGTCTAAGTAGGTATAAATAGTTCTTTGTCACAGAGATATCACTGGTGGTGGTCTTCAGTTTAGTGCCAAAGGATTTGGGGTTGATGCTGCTTATTGCCCCTAAGCCAAGAGGGTTTCCACGTGATGCTCTTGTCTAAAAAGTTGTAATTAGTGTAGTGTGCTTTGTTTCCTCGCTGGTTACTTGCTGAAGCAGCCCTAGCTGTGGTATTGAGTTGCTCTGGGGTTGTTGCTAAGGCCCAGGTCATCAGTATTGTTTTGTGGAGGAAGTGCTTTCCCTGAGTCTTCTAACATGATGATCATCTAATGTGACGATCATTTCACATGGAAGGAGGCTGGCAGGCAAGGGCTTAGGTTAAGAACAGGTCATCTAAAAATCTCATTTTCCAGATCATCAAAATCTGTTCACAGATGGCTATTTTTGACCTGGTGTAGAAATCTAATGCAATCTGTCTCTCCATGAGAGCAAAGACTGTGTGTGTGTGCGTGTGTGCGCGCACACGTAAATACCTATGGTTAAAGCAAAGAGAGATTGTTGGACAAAAAGTGTTTCTAGCCACATCTGTTTTAAAAGAAATCTCATTTTTTTTTAATACGTCAATTTTCTTGATTAGATATTTATGGATTTCACATGTTTTTCTTATTTTCAGGCTGTGTGACCTATATACATAGGTGGAGGGGAGAGAACATTTTTGACACTTGGCATATATTGCCTAAAAAGCATTCATTGTTTTTAGGTTACTACAAAAGTACACAAGAATACTAAGCTATTTGTATAACTCCATAGTCGCACACTAGGCACCGGTTCTTGGAACTTCACATTTTTTTATTTTTATTGCTTTTTCCTATTTGGAAAGGCAAAAATGAATTGAAACTTTCCGTTCTGAGAGGTACACACAGTATATCTACATATAGGAATTATTTACAAATCTAATTGTATATTCTGCTTTCAAACATTGTGTTAACTTCACATAATTATCACATTGGCTGTTTAGTAACAGAATTGGTTTCTGATGTGAATAGAAGTTTTCTAACTATGACCATTTTAATATTAAGAGATTATTTTTTCAATATATCCCTCATGAGGTATTGCAGTCATACCCCTCCCCTTATCCCCACCTCACCCCCAAAAAGCACCCCTTGCAAAAAAATGAACTGCTTTCTCAACATTCAACATTAATGCAACTGTTTCCGTTCAGTTTAAATCCATGCATAAACACAAAAATTAGTGTGCGTCTAGGTATTTCTGCATGTTTTAATCGACATTGAGTGGTATTATATTTCTGTTCTAATTAAAATTACTTTAAGTATTGATTATAAATTTGGTAGCATCTTGATATTTTATGTATATGCTGGGTTTTGTGCATGAGGAGCTTTTTAAGCATAAATTGTGATAGAGAATTGGAGCTGTGTGTGTACACACATTTTCCTTTTTCTGTTTTTGCTTGATCTATGGATGTTGAAGGAATAATGCTTTTTCAGAAGAAAGAAAACTTGAAAGGAGTGCTTGAGAATTTTTTCAGATTCCAGCATCTGTATTGGTGTAGAGAGCTTAAGGGAGAACAGGAGAAGCTTTCCATTTTTGGCATACATTGTTGCTCTGTTTTTGTTCTTGACGTGCTTGCTTACAAGCTTCTTTGGAGAGTGTTTTCCTGAACATGGCAGAAACGAAGTGGGTTGTTGTTGGTTTGGATATGTTGCCCTTTTCAGATTTTAGGTATTTTGTGTCTGTACTCAAGTCTTTCAGCATGCTCCCTGAAGTCAAATGCTGTGGCATTGAAAGCTCAGCTGCTTTTATTGGGTTTATTTTTTGGAGGTAGGTTTTTGTTTGCTTGTTTGTTTTCTGAAATAGTTTGGGAAATGATTCTCCCGTGCCATCTTGATAAAATCAAGTATGTTGCTGCTAGAAGACAGCAAGCTAAATTTGTTGACACGTTACAAAGTCTTCCTTAATGCACTCAGATTGGCAGATGTGTGCTGGTGACCCAATACTTAGAAGCACAGGAGCAGTGAATTTTGTTCCAAAAGGTAGAAATAATGCCTGGCTGTCGTGCATTCTCTGCTTCTCAGAAAATTGCACCTGGGGAAATATGTCAAAAGCAAAGATGACACCATGCCAAGTATCTAAATTCAATTAAAAATACCGGATGCGTCAAAAAATTTAAGGTGGTGTATGTATGTATTTGTTTATTCCTAGAAACATCTTCAAAGTTTTTCTGGTTTTTACCGGTTATGCTCCCAAGCATCTAAGCAGTGCTCTTCTCTGCCGTATATGCAGGAGAGCCCTTTTTTTTCCTTGCTTTCCTTTTGTTGCCAGTGTCTTACCAGGGCAGGAATACATAACTTTGGAAGGAACAAGGAAGATGAATATGGCTTTGAGTTTTTCCTTCCTCTTTTTCCAGCCTGTTGTGTTCCCTCTGCCTAGATCAAGCTAAGCTGTCTGTGCTGCCATGGTAGTCCATTTTTAAACTATAGTAACCCAGTATTCGTGGGGAGAAGATAGCAAGTCACTGAGGTATTCAGAATTGTATAGTCTATTTTTTTAAGACTTGTCTAAAATACCTAACGATAACTTTTCCATAGCTAAAATCAGCTTTGCTAGGTTTAAGCACTTAGTGCTAAGTTGAATGCATCACACAGTTAAATTTAGGACCATGTATATTAGAAGTGCAGGGACAGAGAGAAAAGCTATTGCAAACTTGAACTGATTATTCTGCCACTATGGCTCCAAATGTAAGCCTTATGCTCCAAAGCAAAGTGCTTGTGTATTTTAAATTGTCAAGGTCTTAGACATCTTAAGAAACATTCTGTTTCTTCTGAGCGGAAGTGGAAAACCGAAGGTTTTAAAGGTAAGTGTATTGACCTTTTGTCTGCAAACCCTCTCCAAATTCTCTGTCATACGGGTACTTCACAAATATGAAGGGGGGGGGGAAGCGGAGCTGCCTCTTGAAAATATAATTGATGAAGATGCTTCTTCTATACAGATAGGTTAAACGATGAAATTCTTGCCCACATTAAATGATCTCATCAGTTCGGGTTGTTGAGAATATGGAAATGGTGCATGACTCTCTCAAGTATTCTGAGCTTTCTTTTTTTCATTTCAGTAGTAGCAGAACCAAAAAAATACTGAGCTAATTGTTCAGCTTCATTGTAGATGGCAAAACAGTGCCACAGAGGGAACGTTTTTGTCTTGGAGGAATCTAAAGAGCAACTGAAGCTCTAACAGAGCGCATTTGTTGACATAAAATGTCTGGCTAGAGAGCCGAGTCTTTAGCTATGCTTGAAAGCTTGACAAAATTTTCTTTCTGCTCAGTGCTAGAGGAATCTAAACAGCCATTGGCTGCTGCCAGCGTTGGGAAGAAACCTTTTTTTTTTTTTTTTTTTTTTTGTGAGCTCCTACTCAAGTCAGTAACATGATTAATATATTGGGTTGGTCAATTAATCCCTTGTTCTAGTCTCAGTGGTTTTTCAGAGCCTTTTTCCAGTTTGAAGAAAGAAATTACTGTAAAATGTCTTCTCCCTCTATCTTCCCTGTGTGCCCCACTTTCTAATATTGTGATGGTGGTGAGCTTTAATTTGCTGTACAGACAGTCATTTTCTAGTGATGCTAAATGGTATCTTCCTTTGCATTGCATTTAGGTTTCAATATTGTGGGCTTTTCTACGGTAAGTCTTTTAACAAAGAGGAGAACTGAATGTTCAAAATACAGTTCTTACAGAGTGCTCTGACATGACTAAGTATTAACTTGAAGTGCTTAAGTGAATGTTGGGCATTTCAGAAAACTGGAAATTGAGATCACAAAATCCGGAATTGGTTTTGTGTGTGTGCGCGTTCGTGTTGAAGTAGGAAGTGGAAGAGTGCAGAAAAAGGGAAACTATTTTTTTTGGTTTAATTTTGAGCTTGAAAAGTTTTGTCCCACTCTCTTGGAAGAACTGTGAGAATAGTATGCCAGCCCCCGAGGAAGACTTCCTTATCGTTCTGCTATTGAAACTCTTCCTGTTGACACGCACGCTCGCTCTCTCTGGGGAACTTTACCCAGTCATCTAGAAAAGAGGCTGGCTTCACATGACTTTAATGTGAGAATAGATGAGAAATTTGGATGTTCAGGACTTGGGGAGAGGAGACAAACTCGAAGACCTCAGCCTGTGTGAGGCTAGTACATTTGATTTGTATAACTTGCCTGAACTCAAACTAACAAGAGTAAAAGTTGGAGGTTTACCACAGCAGAATGCAGGCTGAGCAAACCATCAATAATCCTCAATATATTTTTGGCTAGAGCTGCTGCAGTTAAACTACTGCTAACACTTCAGCTTAGTTTAAAGCCACATTGGGCATGCCAACAGATGTTCCAGTCACACCTTCGAATTACAGCGGAGACAGCTTTTTTTAATACAATGTCTCACAACTCTGAAGGAAGTGGGAAGAATGCTATCAAGTTGCATCAGCTGAGCTGAGAGCACAAACTTATTTAGAAGAGCTCTGAATTTGAGGCATTACTGTCTGAAACAATGTTTTCATGTCCCTTTTCAATGCCTCTTTGTATGTTCTATGGTTAGCTTTAGAAAACATATGCATGTACGATCACCCATATACAGGCCATTTGTGAGAACTGTGGATGTGTGGCGTTTCCAAGGGCATGTCATGAGTCAGTTAGCAAAAGTGTGCGAAGAGTGTGCCAGAAAGAGATCCCAGTCAGGAAGACAAGGAGTCCTGTGTCACTTCATGCTTTTCCTTTAAAGCCGAGGATGCAGGTTGGCTTAATCTTGCCTTACTGTAGTTCTTCAGTATTTACATGCACATGCATCAGAATGCTGTTGAACAAATCTGCAGAAAGGAAAAAGTATGTCTTTACTGAAGATAGGGTTGAAAGAAGCAAGATGATTCTGTTAATAGTATAAAGCTATTTGGGAGCTGGAGACTGGGAAAGGCATGTGTCTCGTAAACCACACTTAAGCTGAGCTGCAGACATCCGATAAAAAGTTGTATTTGTTACTGTCATTTAGAGTTCTCTTCTCTGCTGGCAAACCAACCTGTGTTCCCTTGGTCTGTGTATTTTTATTTTTATTTCTATTTCTATTTTTATTTCTATTTTTATTCCTTGTATTTTTACCGGGAGAGAATGATCTAGTTCCCATGGTATGTGCTAATAATCTCCAGGTACTGGAAGAGTGAAAGTAAATAAGGCCACGTGCATTGTAGACTTACATTTAGTCATTCTTTGAGAGTTCTAAGTTTTGTCTTTAGAATTAAATCACTCATCCACGTAGTGCTAAGGTGCTTTAGCAAAGCCATGATGAGCATTACCCAGTTTCCTGTCTGAGAGTTTTGATTTTATCAGTCTGCCAAGGAAATTTTGTGCTCAGCTTTGGTTATTAATGGATATGCAGAGGGGAAAGCTGTGGTTTTATTCTTGTTTCATACTCTTGTTTTTTGTAGTCTCTTGGTTACCCATAGTTCCTCAATCCTGTGTGTCTTTTTTTTTTTTTTTTNTTTTTTTTTTTTTTTTGTGTTAAATATAGGATACATGTTTCTTGTTGCAGTTTTGAAACAAATGTTTATTATGAAGAATATTTATGACTTGCATGGTACCTTTGTGCAAGGTCCTTAGGGAGCTTCACAAGTGCTAATTACCTCATCAAAGTGCTTTGAAGTCCAACCTGTTGTGTAAGGCTGTTGGCTGTAACTAAAGTGACCGTTTTCCATCTCCACATCTGTGGAGAGTGGTGGAGCTGGGGGTCAGTCCTCATTTGCTGTGTTCTGGTGATGCCTTTAGGATAAAATCAGTGGGCTGTATGGGAAAGCTTTATTACCATGTTGTATTGTGTTCCTGGTATTTTATGGGAGGACTGATCAAAAC
Organism: Phoebastria nigripes; assembly: GCA_035582835.1. NCBI lineage: Eukaryota > Metazoa > Chordata > Aves > Procellariiformes > Diomedeidae > Phoebastria > Phoebastria nigripes. Next base: position 1,902,445 of record JAYKAV010003066.1, read on the forward strand.
CTAAACACAAATTTGGAAGGAAGCAGTATGCACCCAAATACATGCGAATAAATCGGACGCAACAAACTGTTGAGTTGTTGCTGGCTACTGCTGAGCTCCAAACTCAGTGACTGTCAGGAGCTGCTGCCTTGGAAACAGAATACTGCTGCTAACTTTAATAAAGACTTAACATTTGGGAAGAAAAATACGACGTAATACTTCAGCTGTGTTGCTGACACTGTGTTAGTTGACAGATGACTAATTTATGGATAATGTTTTAGTATGTAATCCTTCTGGGTTTTTTCTTTCTTGTCTTTAGGCGAAGCCAAAAATCTTCCTACGTATCCAGGGCCAAACAAGATGAGGGATTGCTACTGTACTGTAAACCTGGACCAGGAGGAGGTTTTCAGGACCAAAATAGTGGAGAAGTCATTATGGTAACAAATACATGTATACACGTTCTGTTAACTCTTCTCATTCTCTGCTTACTATGTTTGTTTAATGTTCCAAAGATACTTTTTTGGGGGGAGGAGGGAGGATGAATATGATCCTTCTTCCAGTTTTAAGAACAATAGTGGTAGAACTATTAATATCATGATTCCTATTTGAATATATGGGAAAATGTCTTCACCAAGGCAAGCCATATTAGCTGTTTTCCTAAGAATTTACAGCCAGTGCTCCTTTCTTTCTGCAATATTTGTTTTGAACTTCCCTAAGCTTTTTAGATCTCAACTTAGGAGGGAGCACTGAACTCCATTTTGCATCTATCTACGCTTAGAATTTTGCACTGGTCTAGCTATCCTAAAGGGTGGAATTAAGGTTTGGTTTTTTTTTTGTTTTGGTTTGGTTTTTTTTTTTGTTTTGTTTTTTGGTTTTTTTTTTGTTTTTTTTTTTTCCTGTCATGAGGCTGTAACTGAAGGGAGAGGTTGGAACATAAGATGCCTGTCTGATTATCTTGGACACTTCCTGTGAGATTGTAGAAGCCAAATGTAGAATGAAACAGAACGAGAAGCATGTAGCAAAAGATAAAAAGCATTCTCCTGGAAATCCCCAAACATCAAAAAAATAAAGGGAACAAGGCTGGGCATATATGTATACTCTGCCAAGCAAGGCTTTTTTTGGAGTTGAGGGAAAAGTAGCAGCAAGGAACAGTCAAGTTTATAACTTTTGTCTTAAGGCAGAAAGCGGGAAAAGAGTGAGAGTTGAGTAATACAGTTAGGAATTTGCTATTTGTCTTGTTACTGCAAATAATTTACTTTGGGAAATAGCTCTAGACCCCACTTCCAACCCCTCAGAAGTACCTAACGCATTTAAGAATGTGAGTCTGAGTAGCTTGAAGTGGGATTTATTCCCTTAAGTCACTTAAAAAATTATGCGACAGAACAGTTAGTCATCTTTAAGTCTTTATTCCTCATCTTATATTCTGATATGCTATACAGGGATCCATAATGGAGACTTTTGTTTCTTGAGGCATTTAGATTGGCTAAACATAATTAGAGTGTTTTTGAATGATGATGCTAACACTTTCCTGTTTGTAGTGTACTATATTTAAAAAAAAAAAAAAAAAAGCAAAGACTGATCTGTATGCGCTTTTTTTTTTTACAATAACTGACATGCAGTGTCCCTAAACCAGTTGTCCCTGAACCAGTTGTTTCTCTAAAAATGACTTTGTAACTCATTTAAATTCATTCCTGGGTCAACCAAACCTGTAGCCCTCCTGCTCACAACTAGAAGTTGCACAGTGGGGTTTTTTTTTTTGCTGGATGATCATTAGTGCTTCGCAGGGAGGTGGAAGGTGGGGAGTGGGGATGTATGAGAATAGTTGATGTAATTTCCTTGAACTAATCCAAGTATTTTTCTATTGAGAAAATAAACTCTTAGTAGTAGGAATTCCTTCAGTGGGAAAAATTCCATCTGTCTTTAGATATCATCGTAAAGCTGAAGAGGTACACTGAGGCTGTGCAGAACTGGAACGTTTCTGGTTTCCTGTGGAGCTAAGCTGCTCTTGTAAATTGAGGTGAATTCAAAGGAGAGCAACACAATGATCAGAGGTCTGGAAAACATAACCGAGGAAAGGTTAAAAGATTGGAATTGTTTATCCTAGAGAAGAGGGATGAGAGTAGATATAACTACGTAAATATAGTAAAAACCAAACCAAAACAAAAAAACCCAAACAACAAACTCCCCAAAAAAACTTAAGAGGGAGGGAGTTGCTCTGTATGTCCAGTATGGATATTGCAAGTAATAATGGACTTAAATTGCCGTGGGGAAGGAAATTTAAGTGAAGTTTTATTGTGAAGAAAAATCTTCCTGTTGTTAAAGATGCTGAATCACTGGAGTAGATTGCCTTGGTTTTTCCGTATTTATTGCTGAAGGCTTTTAATAGGTTCTATATAATCAGTCCCGACCAAAATATGGATCTTCCTGCTTTGGAACAGCGGTGAACCAGGTGACCTCTCAAAATCCCTTTACAGTCATATTTTCTTTGATCTAAGGGTTGACTAAAGATGATCTCCTCAGTCGTTGTTTCTTTTCCCAGTGAATTCCTGTCTTCAGTGGTAGTCTGCCTTCTCCCTCTGTGACCTTCTATTTGCAAGTACTATTTTTGAAAAACTGGCTTCTTCACAGTCCCTGAATATCCACTTACAGACATTGATATCAACTGAATTTTGCATTTATCCATATAGGTGTTTCTCTGTCCTTGTTTTTCTGTTGCATAAAAGAAAAGCAGACAAAAATCCCAAATACATGAATGGTAAAACTGGGATGTCTTCCCAATCTGTGAATAGGAGTTGCTCTTACTTAGTGAGGCACACTCAAACAGCTACTTAATCTTTAATAGATGTAAACACAGTCATAAAAACAAGTGCATAGACTTCCAGAGGAAGATGTTTTTCAAATGATTTCAGTCTGCAGTCGCCTATTGTTTTTTGTAAGACTGAGATGAGCACATAGCTGAGGAGCCAGTCATGCTGTTACATTCTTTAATGCTTGTTTGTAAATTGATTCAACCCATTGAGTAACCATGAATTATTGGGCAGGCGAGGCTTATGTGCCCTAAGGTCTATGTAATTTGTATGCAGCAGAGAAATACCCGCTTTCATGTACGGTGCTTCTTTGCCAGGCACTTGCCAATGTAATAGTGAAGCATGTGTTGGGTCCCTTTTTCTGAGGTATCGCTGCTGCGATATGCAATGTTAGATGGGAACAGGGATGTGAAGCTGGGCCAATGCATGACTAAAATAATCAAATCCTGCCTGAACATCTGCGTGGCTGCCATTGAAGTGGGTGACACAGCCTTTGACTATAGTTTGAAGGGGAGAATGCTGGCTCTGCTCTGTTGTTCATGCCTATTTTCTACTTCCTATCACTTCATGGCTGACCCAGGGCTGGGTTGCTATAAAGTAAGTTTTAAGTATTGCCTGTATTTTCACTCATACTAGTAACTTCCCCATCTTCCAGTAAGCTTAAAAAATGATTTTCAGGTAGTCTATGAAAAATAAGATGCTTTGTGTGAATGTCTGAATTGAAAGGTGTTTCATATGCAGCCCTAGCACTACTGACTCTGAAACAATGTCTTCTCATTCAGATTTGTCCTGGAGAAGCCTATCTTTTCCAGCATATCTGCATAAAATGACTTTTTTAATCTGCATGAAAAGGCTTATAATTAGAGAATTAGAGTCATGCTGAAACACTGTCTTGTGTACTTGGGAATTCAAGGAGTGCTTGGTTCTTGCCTTTTTTTTTTTTTTTTTTTTTTTTTTCACCTCAGTTGAGCTTCATTAAGCTTCTACTAAGCACTGTAGAAATGTATATTTTTCCAGGCAGGCCTTCTCCTGATGTAAAGCTTAAATAGAACTGGCAAATGGGAGAAAGGAAGCAGTATCTCTCCTTCCCAGAGGGACTTGGATGAATGTCCAATTCAGGCTTGCTTGGGATATCTATGGCAGAGCCTTCAGACTCTGACTCATGATCTCCTGTGTTTTATACTGGGACAGTGTAAGAAGTTGCCTCCCTGAGCTTTGTCCTAATCTTCTGCAACAGATTTTTATTTTATTAGGCTGCAGCAGAGGCATGAGAAGACAGCTGAGAGCAGTAACCTCTTAAGTCAACAAAGCATGAATCATTCAGAACTGAACCAGCACATCCTGTTGCCCGGTCCAGTGCCCTTACCAGTGCTCTGAAGAGAATCTCTGTGAGCCTGATGCCCTTTGTCTAAGTTTGCATCTCAAAAACTGAGAGCAGCCAGCATGGTGAACCTTAACTCCTCTGTTCAGCAGTCAGGTGGGACTCACAAATTACAATCAGGAACTTGAATCATTCCTGCCATCCAGCCTCTGTTGGCTTCTGTTAAACTGGATGGTGGTACTACTGCCTTGTGCTGGAAGATTTTGAGGGCTGCTGTGAGGATAACTTGGTAGCGTCTGACTGAAACAAGTCAAGGGTTACAACGTGGGCAGGACTTTCTATGAAACCACAGAGCAGTACGAAAGTACTGTTCATGTGGGGCAGTTCAGAGTCATCCAACTTCTCTGGGGATCTTTGGACAAGCACAGTGAATGCGTGGGTTGGTCAGAGCAAGCTCTCCAGGTTCCCAGGAAGAGAATCTTGGACTCTTCAAGCAGCACTGTGTTCATAAACTCCTTGGCACAAGCTTTTGATAAATTCTAAGAAGGTCACATGCAAGTCACAAGATATGAGGGAGAGGTCAGTTAGAGCCAAGATTTAATATGCTTCTCTGTTTTGTATTTGTTCTTCAATATTTATATTACCATCATCCACAAAGGCACTGAATAGAGTTGGATCCATTCTGTATAACCCAGCAGAGATGTACGTGAAGGGACTCATGTATTTTATGTCATAAGGAATGTGTGAGAATTACTATTTTTTTTAAATTCACAGATCTACAACTTTTCTTTAGTTCTGAGCTGCAAGTAGACAGCCTAACAACAATTTTGCCTATTAATTTCCTTTGCTGAACCAACTTCTTAGCTTCCCCCATGAGTAGCTTCAAACTTCAGGCTCCACCATCCAGGACTTGTTCCTAGCTACAGATCTTCCCTGAGGATAAACTTTCTTGGCTTGTTGGCGTTAAGATTGACTTTGCCTTTGCTGTTTGCATCGAATGTTTCCATTCACTTAAAGGGCAGTGTCAGCTGCAACAGGAAATCAAGGCAGCTTCTCAAATCATAGGTGAAGAATGGAAGGAATGTGACATCTCTAAATATGTTTCAAGGATATGAATAAAGGCAAAAACTGTCATACGTTAAGAATCAAATGGCTGACAGTGTGTGCTTTAGGGAGATGAGCCAAGCGTCTTGACTCTGTGATTATTTAGTTCTCCACTATTTCACTGAGGAATTTTTCACATGCTAAACATAGCGATCAAAGCCTGAATGAAACAGCAAATGAAGCCAGAAGCACTTTCCCCACCCCCAGTCTTTTCTTTGCTAGTCTCCAGTGAAGGTAACAGTGAGAACTACAAGTCTGCAGTGTGCTTGTGAGTGTATAGTGAAATGTGCTGTAAATTCATAGTTAAGGCTGTGTTCTCTTTAACAAGAGGTTGCCGTGTCTTTGTTTCAGTATTAGATCAGGTAACAAATTCAATCAGTAGCTCTCAGAACTTTCTCTAAGTAATTCTACTGCCATATTTAATGTTGTTATTTTTTAATTCTAGGCTTGCTTAAATCTTTATTTTCCTGTGTTTGGAGTTCATGGCTGCATAGCTAAACTTCTCCCATGTTCCAATAACATCTTGGAGGCAGGCCACTTCTCAAATTTTAAACACAAAGTTGTTTCCCTTAGTTGGAGCGTCACCAAAATTAGCTGTTGTATCTGAGTTAGTTCCATTAGCTACTTCCATATTCTTACGTTGCCAGCTCACCTCCTTGAAATAACAGCTTTCCCCAGCCTGGAGGCCTTAAGTAAAGAGGCCTTGAGCTGGATGCTGTAGCATGTTCTGCAGCTTTTCTCCTGCACACTCCGAGCTCACTCCTCAGTGTGTTGTCTGCCCCAGGGCCTGCCATCTTCTGCACTCGACTACATCTAACTGTGGCTTGAATTCCTAGTATCAATAGACTTCAATTCTGAAACGCCCCAAGCCTTTAAGGGAAAGGGATAAGATGGGTATGGGTACAACTTCAGCCTAGTCAGGGATATTATTGAAGGCAAGGACTGTATGGTTGTGTAGGGAAGTAATACAGCTGGGAAGGGCACCAGGAAGGGAAGCAAGACTTAATGGAAGGAGGAGAATGAAGTGAGCTGTGAGACCCAAGGCAGGGTTTATGAATGAGAATGTTTATCCACATGAAAAGCCACCCATGTGAGTAACAATTGTTGGTGTTGTAGGCTGCTTTGAGTGATTTTTTAAAAAAAAAAAAAAAAAAAAAAAAAGTAAATGCAGCTGTAATGTGACTTCTGTTGTTTGTGTGTGTTGTCTTACAGAATATAGAATATTTTGGGAGGTGACTAGGGGCCAAATGGCTGCTGCGTAAAGTTATCATAATCCCTGTAAGCCTCATTGAGCCAAACCAGCAACTGTCAAGTGAGGATGATAACTATAGCTCGTGTGTGTGTGTCTCTCTTCTGAGCATAGGGTTGAGAAAATGCACACTGCTTTTTTTTTTCCTTTGTGTAGTAGGGGTGGTTGTGGCTATAACACAGCACTGTCCATCTGGGTGTCTCTGCACAGTGACACGAGGAAAAATTTGCTTAGGCTCTGTGGATGTCTGGAAGACTGCAGCCTGCACTCTTTAACAGTGGGCATAAGTGGTATGTATGGATTTAGATGTTGCCTCTGTGCCATATACTTCCTGCTGCGTGTCCTCTGCCAAATCTGTGCTTCAGATATAATACTAGGTATTTTTAATAAACTGCGTAAGGAAGCTACCATGACATCTGCCAACTTTGGCTCTTACAGAGCCTGTCTTACTTGCCTGTTGTCTTGTAGATCTGTGTCTAGTAGGAGACTGAAGTGTATTCAGATTTTATTTGGCTTGCTGTATCTGCTTTGAATAAACCTTCTCTTTTCTACCCCACTCCCTTTACATACGCTGCAAAGCATAGTATAAAATGTATTAGCCAAGCAGTAGAAAAAGCTTAGTAGTAGAAACAAACAAGTGTACTCCTTTGTACAGACTGATTTTGCTTCCCGCTCACATGGCAATGTGAACTCTGGTCTTCAGTTCGTGCAGCAGGATGAATCCAGTATTTCTAAACATTATAAAATAGTCAGAGGATGTGGAGTTGTCTGTGGCATGTTAATAGTCCTTACTTTCAATCACAAAAGCAGTTTAAAAAAAAAAAATCCATACACAAAGAATTCTGGTTTGAGGGGTTTCATTATTATTCATCATGCAACTCTTTCACTTCATCCACTGAAGTACTGGTGCCAAAACAAAACTGCTTTAGCGAATCCTAAGTATTGAGAAACAAGCACGAGGTTTTGCAACACAGCCTGAAACTAAAGAAATGTTTCTACACTGAGATTTGTTTTATGAAGTCTCTTCCTCTCTGTTAATATTATTTGCAATGATTTCAGTAGATATCTGAAGGTACGGAATTAAAGTTGCAAGTATGCCTCTGGAGTTTAGTAAAACATGTAGAAGTGAACAAATTTTGAACCTTTTCTAGGGGAAGTAGTTCCCATTCATCATGTTTGAAATGAGGATTCTCTTCCTTATTTGCTTTCATTCCACTTAATCTACACAGTAATTTGTTTCTCTTCTCCTTCCCTCTCTCCTCCTGAAAATATCCATTGCCAAAACACACATTAGAAGAGATTCAAAAGTAGATACCTTGAAATGGGAAGGGCTCTAAGCTGGATAGCTGTATGTGAGTGAAACAGTACCTGGAGGGAACTTTTCGGTTTTGATTTCCTGGTATTCCTGCTCCTGTGAGCATTCAGAACAAGCAAGTTTTTGGTGAGGGGAGAGTATGCCTGAAGATTCAAATCCATTGCACTATTTTTTATGCTTGTACTTGACTTTTTTTTTTGTGTCTCTTCTGTCACAAGAGCTGTGGAAGCATCCTAGGGAAAATGTCCAGAGGAGGGATTGATTAGTGCATGTGTCGGTGGTAGGGGCTGTATACAAGCTGTGCAGTAAGAGAGCCCCACACTTCCTGAGAAGAGGACTGCTGAGGCAGAGCTTTCCTCCTTCAGCGCATAGCAAGGTGATGGGTATGTACTGGAAAAGAGATGAGAAAGGGGTGTGAAGTGACGGTATGTTGGGTAGAAGGCTACAGAGTCAGGCCCTTGTGTGCCTGAAAGCTTGGAGCAAGGATTTAAAAATTGGTACAGGTCTTTCTTTGTAGTTTCTAATCCCTTCAGGAAAACAAGAGACAGTGACTTAGGAACAAGCCCCATTTCATAACTAAATAGTAGTTGATACCTGCACTGCTACTCTTCTCATCGCTGTGCTAGCAAAACTAAAAAGAAATCAGTAAAACTGTTCTAAACTTAGTAGTCTTTATTGAAGAACCTGGGTTTGAAAATGCTTTTCTATTCAGCTTGGAAGGAGCTGAATTGCATTTACAGTGGAGGTCCACTGTTTCTGTCCTTGCAAGATCCTGCTCTCAGCAATTATATCCCGTCACTTGTTTGAAGTCCAGAAGAAACTGAAATAATGACAACGCTGGTCTTGTCCATGCCCTTCCATTGTGACCATACTGATCTGCAGCCTATGCTGCAAGGCTGGGGGAAGGGGCCCTCATTATTTCTCCTCCTCTTTGAATGATTAAAATTTCTTTTGAGTGTAGGGTTGGTTAATCTACAAGGAAAGCTTGACTCAAAACCTGGAAGTTGAATCTGAAGTCACTTGGTTCTGAAAGATTCCCGAGTTTTCAGCCAGGCTAGTTCTAGTATTTGTTTTGGAGGATCTTGTCAGACTCCTGAGGGCTGTGTAGGCAGATGCTGCTGCTTTTTATTAATTGCTATGTCAAAATAAAAGTACTCGCTGAAGCCGTATCAGACTACTTCTGGCTTTTGGGAGAGAAGGGACACTGAGGGAGGGATTTAGCTGTTCCTTTGGAAAAAACTATTCTGGAGCCCTGGGGCTCACGCTCAAGATAAGTTAGCTTGGGAAATAAATCATGGTGTTGACTGCTGCGACCTCTTGCTCCTCAGGTCTGGGTGGGAGACAAAGCGAGTACTGTTCTGAAGAGATACATGGAGGAAAAGCACACATTTAAGTGGAAGCTGGAAGCATTTGTGTGGTTACTTTTGATTCCTTCAGAAAGAAGATACTGTTTCTGCAGAGCTACACAAGATTGGGGCGGGGCAGGGGGATATCAGATTTATCCTGATGTGTATCCTTACAGTTAAAACTTTGCTGGCTAATTATCCGGTGCAGAGTGAGTGAGTGCACTTGTCTTGGAAATCTGCTTGCTTATGTTAATTAAAAACGCAGTGCACCTAAGGGGTGTTACCTGAGTGATGAGAGGTTGTGAATCTACAATGGGTACAAGACCTCGGAGGGGGAAAGCCAAGAGCAGGACAAAGCTTCTCTTCTCTTGACAGCAGCTGCAAATAACGTATCTGTGAAGAGTACCAGCCAGCAGGCGCTGCTCAGGCTAATAAGCCTTGTGCCTAAAAGTAGTGACCAGATGTGGTCCCTGTATGGCTAAGTCAGCCTTCATAGCATTTCTTCTGTTAATCAGTCTCTTTCTGATACCGTGTATTGGACTAGATGCTTCCTGTTGTCCATTCTGCTTTTCTGAATCTCGTGTTTGTTTTGCTGTGGTGTGGTCTTAGTTGTCTTCTGCTCCCAACCACCACCAGTGACAGACATTAATAGGGGACTTGCCAAAGGCCCCAGTTGTTGTCTCTTCCCTGCTCTTTCCCCCAGAATCAGCTGAGCTGAATAAAAGTATGCTCAGTGTAAGTCTCAATTGTATTTACATTGCCTTTAGACTTCCAGGATGCTGAAGCTTCCCTCATATTCTTGATAGAGAATTTGGTATATAATCCACAGTTCATTAAGTATCATTTCATTATAAGGTCTTTAGTGAGTAAATTCATCTGTCGCATTCTTCCGACAGAAAGGACAATTTTATGGCTGAACAGAGTATTAGGGCTCAGAATGATGCAAGTGTTTCGCATGTATAATGCACTAGATATTTGGGCAATGTTTATGCATTTGTGTAGCCCCCTTGGGTTAAGCCTGTGTGTGAAAACTTGCACCAAGTGATGTGCACAGAATGAGGCCCTCAGGGCTGCCAGCAGAAGCATGGCTGCTGGGACAGTCAGATAGTTCCCAGTTCGGTAGAAGCTGCTTGTACCAGAGAACTCGGGTGTTTTGTGCCTGAAGCGGTGGCTGCTGAATTCTTGATTCCAAATAAAACCTCTCGGAGTAGAATGGGTAAAGAGGACATAACCGAGAGTGCTCAGTCAGAGGGGGTAGTTGGGACAAACAGTCAAACCAGCTGCCATTTCCAGCTGTTAAATTTTCTCCCCTGCCTTCACAGTAGGGATGACTGAGTGGGGCTCACGTTGATTGCCCTAACTTATGGCTGGGTGCATTTATTTCAATGAATGGGAAACTGTTTCAGTGGTGGAAGTTTAACCTGTGGATACGCCTTGGGCTTAGTTGTTTATCCAATATGTGTTCTTCCACATGGCTGGTAGAGTAGTGACTTAAATAATGTTCTTAATGAATATTGAGTGATGTCTCCAGACTTCATGAAATTAATGTGGCATATTCTCTTCAAACACAGAGTGGTTAGCTAATTTGCAGTGCCTGTGTGTTTTGAGTGAGATTTGTCAGGTAGCTCTTGAAGGAATGTGGCAATTCTGGGGGAGTGTATTTTTACTGTAGGCAGAAATACAAGCAAAAGTATATGGTGATGTAAAATATCCTGAAAGAAGCCAAGGGAATGACCTCTCCTGATAAAATGCTGAAAAATTGGAAGTTAATGCAAGGAACTATTAATAATTTTTGGATATCTAATTTTCTAACGTAAAAAGCCTTTGATAATGATTAAAGCTACAGGACAATTCTGTCTCCCATTTTTGTGCTTAGCCAAGAAAATAAGGAGGTCTGTGTTTAAAAGGGGAAGAAAAAAACCTGCTGGCTTTTGGCCTGTTGGAATTAGATTTATTTTTAAGTCTACATCTGCAGCGCTTGCTGTATTTGTCCATATGACTCAAATTGCATCCACCCATTTAGATATACTGAAGCATGAGTGACTTGGAATGAAAAATCTGTGTAAAATGGTAGACCTGTCAATGAATAAATAATGTTGATATATGCTTATAGTTCTTAGGAGTAAGTCCTTAACTATATAATTGGATAGAGAGAAACTGAAAGGGTTGCTATTAGGTGTCTGAGGTTTTGTTTTGGTTCCCCCCCCCGCACTTAAATTGGTAGGATCCAAAGAAAGCCCCTTAAGTCTCTAAAGAGCTTTTCATGCTGAGATAGTGGTGGGTTGGTTTTTTTTGTTTGTTTTGTTTTTTAAATCTGGTCTTACTGTAAAAGAACTGATTCTACACAATTCCAGTAAGCAAAAATAGACAGATATGCAGTGCTATCAGGTAACAAGCATTGTGCCAGCTCCAAGGCTTAGTTACATCAGTTGACTGAATCTGACTTCAAATAAGAAACTTTGCAGGGGATGAGAAAAGAGGCAATGGCTGTAGGCATTTTATTTTAAATAAACAAAATCCTTTTAAAAATAAATAAATAAAAAATATATGCCATGAACCATGCTGTATTTTGCTCATCCTGTTCATGCGTATGCTTTTGTGATCTCTGTCGTAATGGTCTATTGTAAGCATAGTGTGGCATCAGGGGCCTCTCTCCACCCTTCAAGGCACTGTATGTTAACAAATAATGTAGTTTCTGCCCTCTTTGTTTAGGGACACTTGTTTTCCAGATAAAAAGAAGTATCTGTTCTTTTTTGCACATTAAGAAATCTTGTTCTGTGGGTGTTTAAGATAGTTGGGAAGAGTCAAAGTGGAACAGTGCTTGAAGGTGCACATTCATGGGCGGGAAAGACCGTCACAGTCCAGAGTGATGTTCTGGGTGTGAAGTATAAAAACACTGGCTCCTCCAGGATACCAACACTAATTTCTCTTTTTTTTGTGTGTGTGTTTATGTGTATGTTTTTTGTTTTGGTTTTTTTTTTTTTTTTTTTTACCCAGCCCCTTCTATGGAGAAGACTTTTACTGTGAAATTCCTCGGACCTTTCGCCATCTGTCATTTTATATTTTTGACAGAGATGTTTTTCGAAGGGATTCCATCATAGGTATGTGTTCATAAATTATTATTTTCTTTACAGCTTGCTTCTCTTGGATTTTAACTGTTAGATCATATGTAGTCTGAGTTGGGGTCTTGATAGGACTGACAATGACAGTGGTAAGTACTGCTTAGTATTGTCCTTTTTTGTCAAGTGACAAAAATGCCTTCAGTATTACATATTATAAAAAAGGCTGGGAGATAAATGCTGTCTGTTATGATGGTAAATGCAGATTGAATTTTTAACTGAAATAGGCAATAAAGCATTGTTTACATGTTCGCAACATCATTTGTTACTGCATTATTATTTTTCTAAATGCAAGGCCTTAAGTCTTGCAGTTTTCCAGGGCTCATTACACTTACCTGCATGCAGTGTTGTTAAACTATGACTACCTTAATGACATACAGAGTAATAGCTACTGGTCATAGGTACCCACAGTACAATGATGAAAGAATTTTGTAGAGGGTATCACAGCAAGCTGTTGCCTACAGAATAGCTCTGTAAGACTTCCAGTGCCTGTTTGACATGGGCAAGACCTCTGCTTTTCCAGATATTATTTGCTATGCATTTCACCTGCAGCAAATTGCATGACACTCCATTTATCTCTTCAGGGATAAAAATCTTGTAAAAGCCTAGTTGTTATTGAGGGGGGAACAATTTCCACTTGTCATTTTAGGATTTTTTTCGGTTTTTCATCTCTTACTTTTGAAATAAGTCGTGTATGACTACCATTTTTCTAATGCCAGTATAACATGACTATAGCTATCAATGAGGTGTGTATGTCTTGACAGAGCTTGTAGTGAGGAAGTTGTCTGATGTTGAGCAACAGTTTGTATAATGCTGTAAAATGCATTATGTTAAAGTGCATGGGGTGGTGGTGCAGATCTCTTCATACGTGTCTTTACATTACACTTGTTTATCATGCAGTCGCTAGCTTTTTCTTTAATTGTTGTTTTACGTTTTACATATGAGCCAGGAAACTGGGTCGTCATTCTCTTTGTCCCTAACTAAGCTCATGTGTGTACAGCATCTAGCAATCTAGCATCCTGGGGAGGAGGGGGTCAATTTCTGATTTGTGAGTGAGCTTTTGGAAAGCTTTTTGGTCTCTCTAATCTCTAGTTTCCCCTTGTAATGTGAAAGTAATACCTCCTTTTTTTTCAATTGATGAGTTTTTCATTGTTGAAATTGCCTCATCTGATCTCCTGTGTGTCACTGGTTTTCTGCAGCTGCAGCGACCCATGAACAGGCCACGGACTGGGATTTTTCTTGCTCAGGGCTCTCTTGGAACAGGATCTCTGAACACTTAACACAAGCCAGACCCATAAAATTGCAGATAGAGAAGTGCAAATTGTTTCCTTTTTCTCCATGTTTCCTAAGTTCCTGTTTTAATAATCAAGCTCTGACATTGGAGGGGAATTCTTCAGGAACTGCTAGAGTAATCTTGTCTTAAAGGTACTGGGAGCAGTTCATGAAAAGAAGGACTCGCAGAAGATATAAAGAGACTTTTGTTTGGATGCTCGAATGATTGATCAGGTTTCTATTTTTCGTTACCTCTTTAGGAAACGGCAACGTGGACTTCTTGTATGCATTGCAGAATCCATAGGTAGGCAGACTGGTGTGTTACTATACTGATGTAGTGCTAAAAGTCAAAACTCCAGTGTTACCTATCTACATTGAGATTTTAGAGTGCATATTAGCTGCTGTAAGTCTGAGTTTTCCCCTCTTCCCCCCTCTGTTCCCCTCCCTCCTTATCACAGGCATATTTTGAAGAGCATTTCAAAGATGTGGAAGCGTGATAAATAGCAATAGAGAGAAGGAAAAAAAATCCAGAATTACTGTCACTTTGATACTAACTCTGTAAGTTCTGCTTGTAATAGGAAAATGTTCTGGAAAGAGAATAGTGCTCTGGAGTAACTGCATGTGGATATTTTCAGTAGTTCCTATTGATCAGAAGTCAGCAGCAGCAAAGCTAAGCAGTGGAGTTTTTTTGAGAAAGGGAACTCTCATTGGAACAAAGTCTGTAATATTTAAAAGGAATAGCTGCTCTATGTGTATCTTCAGCTCAGTCTTAAGAGACCTTTTCTTGAAGAGGCTTGAGCAAGGGAGGTTTGGAAGAGGTCCCTACTGAAGAAGTTTGGTCAGAGTAGTGCTAGAATAAGCTCTTTTCCACTGAACCGCCGAATTCTGCAAATTAGGGGCCCTTTGTTTGCATTACAGAGATTGCTTGTTACATTATGTTGTCATGAGACACTTCTGCTGAAGAAAATGTGGTTACCCCTGCTCATCCAGCAATGAACTTTCTCAGAGAAGGGAGTTGGGGATTGTGCCTTCCATCCAGGGAGACTAATTTTAAGTTCAGATGTTACTGAGCTTGTGAATTGCCTGTGTTTCCTGTGTGATCTGGTATGTTTAAGACATCTGTTTGCATTGTTTGTTTGGCTGGTTTTGAGGGGGTTTTGAGACAGAACAGAATGCATGTGTGTCAAAATGGTGAGAATTTGGCAAGTAGCTATTTTTTGAAGATGGTTGGCTAGCAGAGTTCCTTTTGAATCACTATTTAGTATTGCCAGAAATTTCTCTTGATTTTATAATATTGATTTCCAGGGTGACTGAAGCTCAGAGTAGGCATGCTTTTATTTATTCAAATATGAAATACAAGTTTGACAGCAAATTCTTTAACATCCGAAATGCAACTCAATGTGTGACAGATGAGAATGCTCAAGCCACCGAAAGCGGAAGGAGTGGGGGCGAGAAAATGAAAAACAAGAACCCCCTGAAACTTCTGACAGAAACTTCCGAGGAGAACCAAACAAATTCAGAAACTGGAACACATGGGTGGCAGATAAGTTTTGGAACATACTGTAGCATTTTGGCATACAGGATGGGAGGATTGCGCAGATAAAGATATCTTTGAGTTTGCATGTTTGTTTGTTACATTTGCATTTTCCTAATCATAATTTGTTAAGTCATGTAGGATTTTGTTAGCTAAACAGATACAACTCTTGAACAAGTGTGTCTTGGAAGAATCTTGGATGCTGGTTGAAATGCAAATGCAATGAAGAAAATGCAGAGCTCAGTGGATCTGAAATATGATTTGTCTTTTTTAGATAAAACGTAGCAAATATACAGTTACTGTGGAAATAAATGAGTCTTAAGTTGTTGTTTAATTGATATTGTGTGTCTTGACTGTTACTGGCTAGAGTTTATATACTGATTTATATAGTATGTTGAGATGCCTTGAGTAGGAAATGTACTACCGAAGGAATGGTAAATTCCATTTAAAATTAAAAAATTTAAAATTAAAATCAAAAATCCTTTTTTGTTTGTTTCCAAATGATCAAATAGGAGTAGTAGGCCAATTTGATGGAACATGTGTTTGTATAATGCATAGGATAGCTATTTCCATCTAGTTGTTACAATGAGAAAAACACTGAGGAGATGGGGTTAACTTGAAAAACTGTCAATTGGTACCCCCCCAGTAGTAATGGATACCTCTGGCTGGATGTAGTAGAAGGAATATTAGGAATAGTAGTGCTGCTAACTAAGGCAAATGTAAATATATGTTCTTTAATGATTATGTTTTGATATTTAGTTTTCAGCTTTTTAGAAATGTTGAATGAGGCAAGCTGTGCCGATACAGTGGGACAGAAGGCTTTTCTCACCCTTTAATAATTTAACTAGATTTAGTGAAGAAAACCATCTCCACGATATGCCCTGAGCTGGTATTCTCCTAGGTGTGTAATGAACAGTTCAGGCTGCCAGGCTGTGACCTTGAACATATAGATCAGTTAGAAAACAGGAAATGTGCCACACCAAGTCATTTAAGACTGTGCTGAGAGAATAGTTAATGTCATATGCCCTTCAGGTGACAGGTACACAATTATTTATCCTCTACTTAAATCACAAATCACATGTTTGGTTTGTTTCCCCCCAGCTTCATTTGTTTTGGTAACAGATGCATGTAACTGACTTGCTAACATCTGTGTTAAGCAGGAACCTGAACAGAAGAAAATGCACCCCCTGTGAAGTTCTGAGGGGAAGTAGTAAATTCACTGTATCAAGTCTTGGCCCCCATCTTGCACTGGGGAGTAAGAACTTTCTTCTGTAAGTTTGTGGTACTCCTGACTGAGGGGGAGGCTTGGTTGGGGATGCTGATGGGAATGGAATGGTACTGAAAAAAGCACAGATGTGTGAAATGCCTAAGTTCTTCAATGAAGGAGCAGAAAGCTGGTGGGGAGAGGACTAGCAAGTGATTCTGTTAATTACATTTACTATAACTTAACTGCTGTTAAGTCACCTTCATAGAGATTATTAGGTGTGTTCTACAACAAATTGAAACTCTTGTGGCCATTGTATCCTGGCAGGTTGTAACTGAATTCCTGCTTAATACTAGATGAGCTGAAGCAAAGTAAGGCAATAAAACAAATTTGCCTTTGGAGGTAATTAAACTTAGCCGCTCTGGACTAAAGTAGATGAAACCAAATCATAGCTCATGGACACTGTCACAGAGTGAAAACACCCTGGAATTGAAAGTTGTTTGAGGTGACTGTGCCTTTGACTGCTTCCAAAGCCAAGGAAATGTGTTTGTAGAGCTGCCACCATTTATTACCAAACGTCCAAGCAAACCATCTACTGTTATTAGGTAATTGTTGCCAAATGTAGCTGAAGCATCACCTTTTGATTATTTTATTGGTTTAAAAGAAAAATTGAAAAAGAATCATCCCTGTTAAACTATGCTTCTTGCTAGCTAAGCAGAGGAAAGATCTTCCAATACAACGCAAAGCAGAGATCAAGATTTTAATAGAAAATTGTGTTCCTCTGTTTCCTCCACCACGACCATGGCTTAGGCAGCAGTCACAACTTGGTTTACTGTTTCTGTGATGTACTGTTGGATGACATGGGAATAATAGCTACTCAGTATGGTATAAATATAGCTACAAATGAAATAAAGGAAACAGATGACTCTGTCCCACAATGACAAGTCTCGAGAAGCTATAAACAGAATTATCTTGAGAAGATTCTCTACAGTTGCATAGAAAGCCATATTTCTGCATAGAATAAATTGTTAGGATGCACTCACAATATCTTTTAGCATAATAGATGGTCACAAAAGCAGGAAAACAAAGTTGAGCTTTCAAAAATACGTATTTTTCCTTTTTCCTCCAAGTACACATATTATAAACAAAACTAGCATAATGTGCTAGAACCTCAACTGTCCTTTTATGCAATCCTTCTCCTTACCAAATCACAGTGTTAATACTATCTGTATTTGGAATATCATCATAGATCCATCCTCCCAGCTTACCTCTGACTGCTCTAGTTTGAGCAGGGCTTTCTGTATTTTCTGCAGTACTTGACTTATCTCAGCAGTAGCGGATGTTAAGCAGTCTCTGTCTGGTTTATGCCTCGCTTGAACTAAGCAAAGACTGGGACTGTGAAGTAGATGCAGTGGCAGTACCTGGAAGGGGCTGGTGATGGAGGGTATGAAGGAGGTGGTTGTTAGTGCAGGTAGCATGCTCAGGGTCCTGGTGCCTACTGTAAGGCAGACAACAGCGACTGCAAGTCTAGTTTTTAGAACTGCTCTCCCATTGCAACCAGCCACGGGCTATACTAGCTTTCTCAAATGTATGGACGTTTTAAGGGCCCAGAGGTTAGCTGGCAGAGCATTGATACCAGAGGTGTGGTTGGGTAGGGTTTGTTTGTTTGGGGTTTTTTGTGGTTTTTTGTTTGTTTGTTTGTTTTTGTTTTGTTTTTGTTTTTTTGACAGGAAGGGAGAGTAGAAATTGTGATATAAGCCAGGCAAGATCTTTAGGATTGTGGCCAGCAAAACTACCCTGATAGAGGATAGTCCATGCAATGCTGCAGCTTGCTGCTTTTAAGGATAGAAACTATGTCTTATCCACAGCCTACTCTTCTCTGTTGTCTTATCAAGATAAATCCCACGAAGGGGAAAAATGGGTTTCGTAAGTGATATTCTTATTATATTTGGACTAGTTATTAAAAAACCAAACAAAACTGGGGTCATGAATATAGTACACTTCAGTACTCTGTGTAGGATGCACCACTGCTGTGCTGGAAGTGTTCTGCCATTGTCACCACTAATTCTTACCCGTGGTAGCACATGATCTAATAGTGCTTGTGCTTCATGGTGCACTGCACAGAAGCCAGGAGGGAGCCATTCTGCTGCATCTAAGGCTCTGAAGCCTTATGTTGGCCCTAATTCTCATCCTTATCTTTCTAATCGTCAAGTAGGGAGATTGCTTGTTTCAGTCTTTTTCTGTGTTATGGGGAGGGGTGAGTGAATTTGTGCTGTTCTTGAACAAGGCAGGCATCTAGCCCTTTTTGTCTTGCAAAGTTTCTGTACTTTTATTTGATGACAAATAACCTTTCACATAGATAATTATAAAATTCTAGGTAGTCTGGAACAGTAGCGGTGCTTCTTGGTCGGAGATTTCAAGGTAATTAAAGTTTCATAAGGCTTTCACAGCCTAAAACGTTGATTAAAATTGATTCTGATTTGTCCTTAGTCTTTCCAGCTATTGAGCATGACTCTCCTTCATATCAGTTATTTTAAATGAATTCATTGATATAGTGTGTCTGTGCACTTAATATACGAGCATGAAACAACTTCTGAACTAGTTTCCATGTCCTCTTACTGCCTAATATTGCAGCACATAGGAGGCAAAGTAGTCTCTGCTCAGAGCTGAGGGAAGACTGAATTAATTAGGCATTTGGGGCCTTTTAACATGTGACTCAGACCTAACACTTTGCTATAAATTAACTATACTGTAGTCAGTGTTAATGGAGTATGTTGTATTAAAAATATTACATTATATTGCTTCAGCTTGCTTGGCAGCAATATGCAAAGTTCTGTGGTTTTCAAGTGCAAGTATTCCAAGATAAAGATAACTTAAAGAGAAGATACAAGAGCTCCTGAAATGTTCTGGGTTTAGGGTTCTGTAAAATAACTGTTGGATCATTTTCTAGGTAGAGCCTCATGCCCTTTTTGAAGTTACAAACTCCTGTCCTATTGCTGTCTGACTTCTTGTTTGGTAAAGGAATATATCTTCTACTAATCTAGCATCTGATGTAAATACTCACGTATCTCAGCTGTGAGGCAAACACTCTGCAAACTGGCAAATGAGTATTAAAAGTTGAGATGTAATCCTCAAACGAGTGCCTAATCCTTTTGTTACCAACAGGTAATCCAGACAGAAGGTAGCTGTGACTGGATGGAGAATGCCTGAGCCAAATTATCAACTCTATTAGTCTTTGTATGGAAATGTTAGACCCTGAATTAACAAGCTCAGGGAAGTCCAGGGGCAAGCTAATGGGCTGCATTGACTTGCCTGGGAAGAGCTTTTGAAACTCCAGTGAGGGACGGACACTGAGTGTGCGGTGCTTCCACAAACACTTTCCCAAGTGGTGTAGCCAGAAATCCCTACCCATCTCTGTTGCATATTTCTGCCTCTGTGCCCAAATTATTGACCTTCTTCTATCTCCTATCTTCTAGCTGTGTTAAGGTGACTCTTGAGTGGGGAAGCCGTAAAAGAGGTCAGTTGAAATGATCTGTGTGTTTAAAAATGCCAACAACACCCACACATGACCCCTGACACTTATTTCTTCCTCCCTTCTCCTCCTGCAGAATGTTTATTTTCATTGTTTGGTTTTTTTAGTTTGGATTGGTTTCCTCAACAGTTTCAGTACAGCATGCCACAGGGACAGGGGTGCATGGGAGGGGAAAGTAGGAGGCTTTTAAATCAATTTGCACCCTTAGGACCATCCAGGCCCTGGGTAGTAACTTCATTCATCTGTGAGCTGGCTGCATGTTTGAAATAATAGGTTGTTGGTAGATTGTTTTTTCCCTAAAGAGAGATTCACGGAAGGAAGGGGTCAGGTGTGACATGTCGCATCTTTGTTTTGAACACAGGGCTTCGGATTTAAATGTGCCAGTGAAGATCTGTTCAGTCTGAACTGGGAGGACATAGGGAAATTGCTGCCATATGGGTGAAAAACATGCAGGAGTGTGTGGGGTTTCCCCACCGTCCCCTAACCTGAGGTCCTGGTGAATGTCAGACTTTGGAAAGAAATTAGTTCAGATGAGAAGAATGCTTTTACCTCATCGTTGCTGGTCTTACTGCTGAGAATCTAACTTTTAAAAATGTAATTTAACCAAGTTTTGAAATTACACCTTACACCGTTCAGCATGCTCTGCTGTTTCCTGCCTCCTCCCATACAGTGTCTAAAAGCTTAAACAGACCCAGACTCTCTACAGCCTGGGGCGGCTCTGAGGAAACCAGCAGGAGTGGCGGGGTGCCTCAGGTGCAAGTTTTGGAGTCTCTTACTGCTGCCTGGCAGCCACCCAAGTCTTAAGAAAAAGCACGGGACAATGGGCTCAAGTTTGGGAGCGTGCTGAAGAACCACAAAGAGGAAAACGTCCTGTAAATGAGTGGTGGTAAACCTTTTTGACCTCTTGTGTCAGGCTTATCTTCGAGGACAATTGTAGGCCCTTATCATGTAGTGTCAGGTCAAATGACAGGTGCCAAGAGCTTGTGATTCTTGGCCTAGATTTAACCTAGTTCTAGCAAGGCTAGAAGTTGTTTGAGCCCGGTCAGATGTAGGTCAGCTGGTGGCAGAGCAGTAACTGTATAGAGGAGGGCAGGACCTGACCATGCTCAGCACCTGCACTGTGCCTTATGTGGGCCTGGTGATGAGGAGGAGGAGTGTGGGTTGGGTGAGCATATGGACATGACCAGTACAGGCGAAGAGTTACAAACAGAAATTGTGCAGGGTGCTCCTGTACACAGAGAATTGTTTAACAGGGCAGATCAAACAATCAGCCCTATCAGTAATATACCTTTGTATATGTTTAGACTAGCTGAAGTGTAGGCCCTTTTTTTTTTACTCTTCCTTCCCTTCCCCCACCCCGTTGTTGTTTTTTTTTTTTTCCCTAGTAGATTTTTCTCCTTTGTGGATCATTTGGTATACAGTGAAAAACCCTGGATTCCAGCCAGCCCAGTCAATAAGTTTCACTCATTAATAATACTTGCTTGTGTGCAGAGCAAACAGTGCTGTTCAAACAGTTTCCTAATCAAAACAGTTGTACCACCATGTTAACCCTTTTGGAGCTGGAGGTATGTACTGTTGCCTCCAAACACTTTGTGCTGCGATTATGTACTGACTGTGTGGTCAGACCCATGTGGGTTATCTTGCCATCCGTGATGTAGAGAGCGGTGGAACTCCCTGCTGAAAGAGGGGACAGTGATAACACCATTTATGCTATGTACAGGTGCAGATGTTGGTGAAATCGTCCTTGAGTTTTCTGCAAGGACGTTCCCTGCAAGGGTGGTGACTGCAAATGAGACTGATTGAAAGATATGGGCGACTGTTTGGGAAGTGCATGCTACACTGCAGTTGGGTGGAGGATTTCTGCAAGAGATTAAAGGGTACAGTGAAGATAGCAAACAGTGAAAGTAAACAATTTCAAATGAGGTCCAAAGCAATTATTGGAAGGTCACGCGTTTAAATTACTCTCTCAAAATGTTTTAGAGAAACTAGGTTGCCCACAAACTGCTGTGGTTGAAGAATAGAAGTAGAAGCTTTGAAAATACACAGCCATTATTACAGAGATTCTTAGCAGTGTAACTTCGTGTCCTCTGTTCAGCGCAGTCAGATGTCTTATTTACCCTTTCTGCCATATTGGTTTGTAGGTTTGTGTAATTTAATTACTGCTTTTCTAAGAAGTTTCAAGTCACTTGCTCTGCATATCCAATAAAGAGCCTGGTAATGAATCTGCCTTGTTGATCTCTAGTTTAATGTTTGTCAGGAGATGGATCTGGTAATCTCTAAAGAACAAGCAGGGGGGAGGAGAGCACTAAGGGCAGAATGGGCAAGACTTGGGAGTAATGGGTCAGCAGCTCTGTGGAAGCCAAAGCAGAAACCCTGGTGGATACTACAGAGGGCAGCTGTGGAAGGATGGCAAAGTAGTTTAGAAACTGGGACTGGAAATCTGGAAACTGTCACCAGAAGCAGCCCGAGGGTGACTGAAGAATGCAGCAGCAGCTGCAGCAGGGTATGCAGAGCAGCCCAGCAAACGGGGGCTGGGTGGAGCCATCCAACAACAGTTAAAGGAAAAGGCCAAAATTTGAGGAACACAGGGATGTAATAACTTACTGCTGGGACTTTAGTAAGCTTTTAAATTTCAGAAGGGAGAATGCTTTGTGTTTGCCATTTTCATAATCTTCTATCATGTGGTTTTTTTTGTTTTTTGTTTTTTGTTTTTTTTTAAATGTGTTCTATTAACATTTGTTGGGGTAATGTATTACTGACCTCTGGCCAAACTGCATGGGTTTGGGAAGCCTTGGAAATCTCTCTCCCACTAAGACTGTGTCCATCGGTATATTTTATCTAGCAGGATTTGGTTAAAGAAAGTCTGTGTTTCTGTAGCAAAGCAGTGGTTGCAAACTGTATGCAAGCAACTCGCTCTAGCAGAGAAAGTCTGCTACCAAACCACATTGCCAAAAAACAGCTTTCTCGAGCCTCGTGAATGTCTCTGACTGTCCTGGATTTTTTCATTTTGAACATGCTGCTTTGCTCAGTGCCTGGGGAACCACCCAGCCCAAAGCTACTTTGTGAGGATCACGTGCTCCTCAGGCATGCCATGCTCTGCTTTGTATATACAAAGAAAGAAGCTTGGAAAAAGTTTCATTGCCCCTCAGAGAGTGCTTTACATAATGCCTGAGAGAGATTGGGCAAGATAAAAGTTTCAGCTTTACATATATATTAGCCCTTAGCAATATTAGTTCACAGCATGAAACTGGCTGCTGTTGCCATAACTACCAAAACAGCTAATTTGGTAGGAGGGGGTTAAAAAGGTGAGGGGAGAAACTCTGCTGTGGTTTGTTTTTTCTTTTTTCTCTCTATACAGTCAGCAGTAGTACTTGGGTGGCTCTGGGTTGCAGAATGCAAACTCTGCAAGATTTGAGTGAGGGAGGGAGGTCAACAGGGCCTCAAAATGCAGATCTGGGAGTCTGCTGTGACTTGACATCTCTAGTTGCTGCCTTTCTACAAAAATATATAGTGAAAAGCCTCATCCTAAAATATTGTTAGCAATAACCCCATGTATGTAACTTTCTTTTGCGATTGTTATAGACATGTGCCTCGAAAATCAGGAACAAACAGCCCCCTTCTCTCCAACAATTTTAGAGCTTTTCCTCCCACAAGTTTAATTGTCATGTCAAAAAAGTAATAATGGTATTTTTACTATAAGCATACTTACAAGGTCATCCACAGAGCCCAGTGCTTCAGTCTGTTAGGTGAGTATGATGTTAGGAATTTTAAAGTCTTTCACAATACGAAGTGGAAAAAGCTGCTCATCAGAAAGAGTTATGTATTGTGTAAAGAAGTGTGCCCTGAAGAAATCTTTCCTTGCTCTGAAGCCTTTCTTGAATAGGACAGTCCTTAAATCATTGTTTTAAAACTTGTTTTTGATGGAAATGTACTTTGTGAGAGATATAGCACATCTTAAACTGTGCTTCTGGTTTGTTTTATTTCCAGGAAAGGTAGCTATACAGAAGGAAGATCTGCAGAAGTATCATAACAGAGACACCTGGTTTCAACTCCAGCATGTTGATGCTGATTCAGAAGTACAGGTGAGATTATCTTGGCAAGGGAGTATTTGTAACAGGGCCATGGCAGCTTTATGGGTTCCATGGCTCTAGGACAGATGTGTTGCTTCCCTACAAAAAGGAAGCATTGCTCATCAGTATGGTTTAGGTTTCAGTGATATTTGCAACTTATGTGTGTGTAGGGTGAATTACGAGTGTGCATAAATCAATGGGGCCCGGATTCTGCCTACAGAAATAATTAAAACTATGTGAACTATCAGGGTCACTGATACAAGGAGGGGTGTGGTTATCTCAAGTATCAAATAACTTCAAAACCCTATAAATAACTGTTGATTTCTCAGGGAGTGGAGCCAGCTTGAAAATAGTATCTGCAGGTACTGTTTTAAATAATTATGTAGGCAGGTTGTCACAGGAATGGCAATAAGTACATCTCAAATGAAAAAACCACTCCTTGCCAGATTTCTAGGCCCTGCTCCAAACCATGGGAATGCTGATAATTGTATCACTTCAGCTCCATTTAGGGTTTGGTACCTTGCAGATTTTGGTACACATTGAAACTTTTTTTTTTGGTACTTACCCTCTTTTGAAGCAGATTCTATTTTCTATTACAATATTAGGTCTTGTGAAAACAGTCATTACAACAAAGCAACAAATTAAAATGATGTAGCAGGGTATCAAGTCGATATAAACCAGCATAACAGGGAAAGTATGTTCTCTGTTTATGATTTTTTGTACAGTTTATCACTTCCGCTGTTTGTATCTTTACAAGAGCCCAACTGTTAAAAGCTGTTTCTGGGCTCCATGATAAGCATTTATTACAACTAGCGTAAATATGAACAGCACTCTGATTTTATCCATTTACTTCAATGTTCCACAGCCTTTATGTTAAGGAGTCTGCAAGAGGGCTTTGTTTTCCATAATAGTGGGAGCAGACTTGTAAATATTTTGTACAAATTCTTATGCAAGTGAAGATAGCCAAAGGAAGGAGTATTTTTGTGTTTTTGTAAAAAAAATGTATTTTTTACATTTGTGGTATCTCAGCTGTATCTTTTTCTACACACTTTTTCATTTATAAGAAAAACAAGAATATTTGTGTTAATGATGAGTATTTACACAATGTTACTCAGTTTTTCTGCAATTTTAAGGAAAATAATTTAAGAAATTTTAAGTAGTTAACACTTGCAGTGAATCATGCAAATACTAATAGTCAAAAAGCACTTTTAATGTGCCAGCTATCAGTTTTATCACTCTAGCAGTTGTCCCCATTGGCCACATAATCTAGTGGATTAAACATTGAGCTGTGTGCCAGGGAACTCCTGCATCTTACTTCTGGTTTTGTCGGCCAGTGGCCTCAATACTATTTTCCATGTTGTAGAGCACTTCATGGTTGTTTAGCTATGCATCACAGCACTGTATTGAGGTAAGCTACTGTCACTCCCACACTTTGAATACAGTGAGAATAAGTGTCAGAAAGAATGTGACTTGCTTGAGGTCATACAAGTCAGAGTGAGAAATTTAAAAAAAAAAAAAGTATCAAAGAGACTAGGTTTCTAATTCTTTCTGATTCATTAGGCCGTGATATGAAAGAAACTAGGGGACAGTGATAAGACTGTATAGGACTTTTCTTCATGGTGTGCAAAGCCTGAAAATATCCAGGTTTTAAGCAGACCAATTAGCCCAGTCAGAAACTGAAAACCAGCTTAAAATCAGTGGATTATTGAAATATTAGTGATCTTGAGTGCCGTGGTTCTCAGATGCCCAGTTCTGGGACACATTTGGGCTCATTTTTCAGAACAGAAGGACTGATTTGAAATTAAGGATAATAACATTTCTGATGTAAGAACTGGTATTTCAAGCTGTCTATCTGAAGTGTAATGAGTAGAATTTAAAATTTTGTTCTTGACATGGTTTGAACCTCACTTGTATGAGTTCCAGAAATGGTACAAATTTTCAAATGACAATACTGTTTTCTGTCTTCATACATAGAGAGGGACTAGTATATGATGAGGAGATTCCTCTCTTTTTTTGTGAGTGCAAAATAATACAACAAACAAACAAATAGAATTCTAGTGTTAATGGAATTCAAGTGGATTTCTTAATATTTTTGGGCTGTTTTCTCAAATTTTATTCAGAAGCTATAACTGTAAGTATTCTGATACTGTACAAAATAAATAAGCCTATATATTTAAAACAAAAAATCAAAATGTAAGTGGTAATGTTGTATAACTCCATCAGACATAGTTGCCAAGGTGTTTAGCTTGAGGCTTTGCATTCAGTTTTATGGTTTTCCAATGTTGCTAATTCTTACTGTCTAAAGATGTTTTGTATTGTCAGGAGTGCAAGGTGAGATTATGACTTGATAAATTTTATAGCAGACGAGGATGTTACTGACAGCAGGACTATGTTAATTGTGAGCCTACACAGATACGAGCATTATTGTCAGATGCTTTAATGCCACATCCATTTATTGCTTGACAGCAAGATGTACTAGAGTCTGGCATGATTGCTTATCTTGAAGAAGAAATGAGGGCATTGTCCATCTAGGCTAAGAGCTGCTAAGAGGCCTGTAATCTCACTACCACTGATGCTGTTCAGTGTGGTGCACAGTCCCACACGAAGCAGTACAGGTGCTGCACGGCTGCTCAGCCTATGGATGCAGATTGGGCATTACCCACCCACATGCCCTTTGTGGCTTTGGTTCATCATTTGGTCTAGCAAACTAGCTTATTGAGATAATCGGCATAATCAGGTGCACCTGAATTTCCCTTTATCTGAGTGGGTGGGTAACAGTAGCCATCAGAACACAGTGCTGTGTTGTTCAGCAGTGGACTGTAATTGCCCCTTGAGGTTGACAGGCTTTTATTCTGTTGGTAAATCAATGCCCCCACTTCTTACTGGCTGGTTTTGCTCTTGCTAGTTTCAAAATAACATATTGCATAGTCTGCTATAGTCCTGTCAGTGTATACCCTGAATGCTGTTTAGATATAGCCTAGGTGATGAAACTGTTGTTCTGTAAGTGGTTTAAGTTCAAGCTGCTCTGTGGAGAACAAATTATTAAACTCCAGTAAAATTGTGTTTGGCATACAAATATAAAATGACATGATTCCTGAATATTTCTTTTTTAAATATACTAAAACATGTTAAATGCTATCAAAGTGCAGAATGAAACTTGACAGCAGCTGTTAAATGCATAATTCATGGCTTAACTTTCCAAACTGGAAAACTTGTTCTGAAAGTATGAAGCTGTAACCAGGTGTGTGTGTGCAGATTTAGTTGAAGGAATTTTAAGTTCCCATCTTCTGATGGAGCCTGCCTACTCCTCAATGGGATGTTACCGTGCCCAGATCTAAATACCCAGTGTCTGACAGTACAAGCTCTCAAACATTTCAGTGGGAAGTAAAAGAGGAATTGAGCCATTACTGAAAATGGTTTAACTTTTTCATTGAAATAGACTATGAACAATCAGGCAGCCTCAGCTGGAGGGGAGGGACTAGCAACAAAAGACACAACTTTCTAAGCTGTTTGAAGTCCGTAAGAACATGATGTTGCACACTTTCCATGAGACATGTCTCTTTTCTACTAGTCATTTGTCTTTCAGGACCTGCTATATTCTCATTCTAATGCTTTTTGAGGACTGGAAGCAAAAATTGCCATGCGATTGTGTGTACATCTCTCTTGATTCATGAATGTTTGCCTTTCCTTCACATGCTGAAGTTTACCCAACAGTAACTGATTCAGATATTTGCCTAGGGCTATAGATGACACATGCTCTCAGTGGTCCATGTGTTCTCAGAGGAATTTAAGCCCAAGTGCAGATGCGATCTTTAAAAGGCCTTTCCTGTTTTTGGGTAGTTTTCCCCTTCATTTTTTTTCACAGTAACTTCAGCCCTGCATAGTTCAAGTCCATTTTGTGAAGTTTGAGCTTTGCAACCCAAATACCCTTTGTGCGCATGTAATCAGCGAAGTGGTTAAAGATTCAGAGACATTCTGATTAATATCAAAATACAGCAGCATACTCCAGACCATCTAGTCTGTATATGCCAAAGCAGGGGAGAAATGCAAGGAGAGTTAGATCATTCTGACATGTTTTCCTGTGCAGACCCTTGCTTTAAAAGTTCTGCTTTTCAAGTGTACTTTGAGTTACTTCCTCCACAGCACTGACAAATGTGAAATGGTCATGTTCTCTTACAGCTGAGTTCTCAGTATTAAATGACAGAGTGCTCTTCCAAAGCCAGTCATGCTCAAGGTCTTACGTAAAACTCATTGTTGGGAGCGAAAAAATCTGACATAAAAACTTGAAAATTGTTCATTTCCCCTTCCTCCTCATAAGAACTTTGATGTGTCTGAAACATATCTATATGGCTATCAACTTTTTTTAAAAAAAAACAAAAACAAAAACCTTGTAAAGGGCAGGTAACCAGGACTGAGGAAGCAAATTATCTCACATTTTAACCTTCTGTACTCAAAGCTTTGTACAAAAGATTTATTGATGTTAAGAAGTAGGCCAACAAGGCAGATATCCTGCTGGGAGTCTGTTATAGGCCACCCAACCAGGATGAAGAGGCCGATGAAGCATTCTACAAGTGGCTGGCAGAAGTCTCGCGATCGCTAGCCCTTGTTCT
>JAYKAV010003066.1:1932976-1943421 GCA_035582835.1 Phoebastria nigripes
AGCAACTAGCGATAGGACGAGAGGAAATGGCCTCAGATTGCGCCAGGGGAGGTTTAGATTGGACATTAGGAAAAATTTCTTTACTGAAAGAGTGGTTAAGCATTGGACCAGGCTGCCCAGGGAAGTGGTGGAGTCACCATCCCTGGAAGTATTTAAAAGATGTGTAGATGAGGCGCTTAGGGACATGGTTTAGTGGGGCATGGTGGTGTTGGGTTGATGGTTGGACTTGATGATCTTAGAGGTCTTTTCCAACCTTCATGATTCTATGATTCTAAGTACTTTCTTCAGACACCAAAAGCCCTTCCTCCTCCTTCCACCACATTAGCATTTTGCCTGCACAGGCCTTTGACTATTGTTGATTAAATATGCCTGTTCTTGAGTATGGACTGATACGAGTGTCAGGTGAAAAACATTACTTACAGGTATGTTTGGAGAGTAGACCTAAAATGCTTTTGTCGTGCTGGAAATTACTACTGGCTCTGAAATGCTGCCTGTATATTAGCTAGAAGAATATATCCAGGGCACTCTGCGCTGCTCAAAAAAAACCTCTCCTCCTTTGTCAGCACCTTCCCATTGAATGCAGAATCTGTATCCCAAGCGTCAGGCTTCATGAATGAAATCCTGGCCTTGCCAGTGTGGGAGTGTTGCCATGACTTCGGCAGAGCCAAGGTTTCACCACAAGCTTTTGAATTAGCTCTTCTCCATTCAGTCCTGTGTGACAGTTAGAGAAGTTTATCCCAGATCTGCAAGGGGAAGCTGGAAATGTGTTACTCTCTTACTTTCTTTCACCCTACCTTCATAATATTGTGGAAGTTGCCACGGTCTCTCCCGTATCTGCCCGCTACCTGTTCTGTATAAATCAATGCTTTTTATGTATGTAGAGCAAATCGTGTTGAACTGGAATGGCTCTGATGCTAATTGTTACTTTTCTTAAGAATATGGTTTTGAAGATAAACTAGGTTGAGCACATTGTCTACAGTTGTAACTGTATAGGGCTGTTTCACTCCAGTGATTGACAGAATTATCTAGTCTATTAAACAGTTAAGAGCATTGCAAGCCCACTGTCCAACACTGGCATTAACTATCTTTGTGTAGGTATTTAAATGCTTCTAGCATAAAGATGAGTCACTGATGCGTTTTGTATAACCTACTGTAAGCATAGGTATATGCAAATTGTAAAAAAGAAGCAGCTGCTTCCAGGTTTGGTGTCAGCTTTCTACTGCACACAGGAAATAAATGGGTGTTGCCCTCTATTTTATGAACAGTGGCTTTTAGGTTTCTCTCTTCTAGTTGTTTTGAAAAGAGATGAAATCTCTGTTTTGGTAGGCTGGGAAGATTCTTAAGGCTACATGCCTACCAACAAAATTATTTCAGAGAACTGAATCATGCGTCAACAGTGGTAAATAATGTTTGTGATAAACAAAAAGACCAGTTACTGACCAGATCCTGTTTTGTGGCAAGACTTCCTCCCTATGTTGAATGTAAGAGCACAGTATTCAGACTTATCAGCGCAAAGGGGTAGGACAGTCTATCCGGTTTTGGTCTGTTACTTTTAAAAAGATAGTCTGTAACATGGCATGTGGTAAGGAGCACCTACTACTGAATAATAAATTTACATTATTTCAAAATAACATACCTGGATTCTCTATCTGCAGAACACAATTTGTCTGGGGAAATGAAAGCCAGGTGGCTTTCATTTACAATGTCTACATATTGTGTTGCATGAAAGTATTTGAGAGGAAGACATGACTAATTATAAGGATTTTGACCATATGGATGTATTCTTCCTTTAGAGAAACAGGAAGGCTAACATTGCACCATTTGAAGATGTTTGCCAGTTACTGAGCAATTCTGACACGCTTGCACATACGGAGACCAAGCAGACATCAGTTCTGCTTTGCCTAGCATTTATGAATCCATGCAGTGTTCATTAGAGCTGTTGCACTTTCCTCAGTGATAGACTGGATTTTGTTCCAGCTTCTTGTGTGCCACACTGTGGTCCAGCAGGCAGGCTGCGATCTGGAGCGTGATCCTTAGATCTTTCCCAGCCGCCTGGTGCCCTGCTAAAGAAAGGAGCAGCTGTTAACAGCAGCAAATGTAGACAGCAAACAAATTCTTCCTCCTGCTGTCGAACCTGCTGTTAGGCTGTGACCTTATGTGGGGCTGCTGATAATACTGCAGGGCTGGATTTACCTAAAGCAGTAGCTGTACCCTTGGTCTTTCCCACTCCCTCATGGATAGCATTTAGTGAGGCCTTAGAGTTTGGGTCAGTTTTACTGTTTGCTTTTAAGCTTTACCAGTGCCAGGAAGTGACATCTCAGAAAGTTGCCTAAGAGGATTTCAAAGTAGACAGGATCTGTCTAATAACAGTTGCTATACCCTGAAATAAAATTTGGAAAGACAGAGAAAGCAACAGCACAGATTATCCCATAGTTTGGAATGGTCTGTGTGCAGCACTGAGTTCTTCCAATGCTCCTTTCTCCAGACAGCTTGCAGCAAGGGAAAGTAAACCACTACACCAGGGGTATCACAATCCTAAATTTGAGATTCCAAAACAATGAGGTGCTGGCATTAGTCATGGGCAGTGGTTCATGTCACCTGTTTAGCCTGGTCCTCTCCTACAACCTGTCCCTGTTACATCTCTTTCCTCCTCCATCTCCGGGAGCTGGGGTGAGACTGCCTGCAGTCACTCTGTACCAGCCGGAGGAAGAGTAAAGAGCCGAAGGCGGGTCGCAGTCCTTTTTTCCACGCTCCTGAGCAATGAGCAGAGATGAGCTGCAGAGCTGATGAGGTTGGGGAACTGTGCTGGGATAAGTGTCCCCATGTGGGATAATGTTTGGAAAACTTCCATGCAGATGCACTCCCACCTTGGAGGGGAAAGTCCCTAGCAAAATTGGGTAGGCTAGTGAGAAGTAGAATGGTAGGTAATCACAAACCTCTTGTCCAGCAGGTTTAATAGTAGACAAATACCTTTTTTAAGAGTTTTGGTGAGATCAGCTATCGTTCTTTTGTAGAAGAGAGACTTACAATGCTGTGTGAGCCCTGTAATGAAGATAATTGACTTGATGTTTAATATTCAAGCAAGTGGATTGTATGTTTTCTGTTTTTGTTTAAAATTAACAGTGAAGACTTGTTCTTTTGCTTTGTTTTTAAAAAGTGAAAGATTTCCAAAAACTGTTTCACAGTAACAAAAAGGATGGAGATCTGGTTGGTAGTTCCTTAAAGATATGATTTAAGAGATTTGGGTGGATTTGGTTCCTGTCTTTTGAACTTAGGCAGACTGTCAGTCTTCTGTGCATTTACTAGAGCCTCAGATATAGAGCACAGAGGTTCCTAGTGTTTGTCGGTGTTTTTTCATAAATCTTTCCCTGAAAAATCAGATCGCATCTGTTTTGAGTTAGATCAGATGTTGCATCTGAATCTACAGTCACTGGATCATGTGGTGTGTGCCAGATTCCAGGCCAAAATGTGTGCATGTAACTGCACTCAAAATGTGTGCACTGCTCCCAGTGGTGTCCTGATAACTTTGCAAACACTGCCTCTGAGGCCCACCACTTGTTCAAGATGCTAGAAGTGCTTCATGCCAGGATGGCAGAACTTTGTCATAAGAATAACTTTAGGATAATCTATGGTCATGTGTTTTCTTTTCTCCTTCAACATACTGTGTTTAAATTAAACTGCAAATTTGCAACTGCTGGAAACATGATACAGGTAGGTAGCATTTGTATACTTTTACTTGCTTTACAACGGTTTTCTGGTGTTTCAATCCACAGTAACTCACAGCTGCGTTCCAAGGAGAAATGAGGTGGTTGGAGACAGGCTTTTCCTGTATCTATAAAAAACAGGACTTTGAGTCTGCTTCTTCTCTTCTTTGCAAGCTTATGATCAGTTTCAGTTTGTTTTTCAGAGCTACGTGTGTGGTTCTCCCTGATACCTGTTAGTGTTATGAGAATGTTAACAAGACTGGAACTTGATTCTACTATTTTTTAGTAAAGGGGATATTTAACAAGCATAGTATAATTTTTCTTCCTCAGTAAGGCCCTTTAAAAGTTTTGTTTGTTACTGATTTCCTTTTGAATGCTGTCTACTTCCCTACAAGAAATTCAGTCTCCTGATGGCTTCTTTAATCGAGAACTGAAAAATGGAAGCTGGCTGGCCCTGTTAGGTGATGTTAGATGTGATTAGGAAGGATGTACGACCTATGAACCCACCCATCCATATCAGCTGGAGTTTATGAAAAAGGAAGCGTTCAGCAGTTGAATTGGCACTCCTTCAGCTTGTTCCTTGAAAAAGTCCTACCCTTCCAAATGTTAAGGGTATGCTAATGAGCATAGCTGCTTCGAGGAACATCCTGAAATTTTTTTTGTATGAAAATGTTTTTAGTAATTAATGCATTCTACTTCAAAATTGTCAAACCTCCAGCTGCTTCTCTGAGTTTTTTCGCTGTGCTGAAGGGAAAAAAGCTTTATGGCTTTATGGCCTGGGACTGATTGTAGACTCAATCCCTGGCTCCACAACAGGGATTCTGTCTGAGCAGGACCAAGCCACGGTGTTTCAGCTGTAAAACAGGGACAACGTATTTTTTATCCTGCTGCATTGTCTGATCTTTCCTGCTTGTAAATGCTTTCAGTAACTGTGTGCACCTAGTACAATTGGAGGCTCTTCTTATTATCACAGTAGTTCTTTTAATAATAAAAATACGAAGTTCTTTCTTATTAACTGTCAGTAAGTAAAGATATTGGTAACTCCCTGTTTCTGTGGTACGTTTAATCCAGTATAGGTTGATCTTCTGTTGGTTAGATTAACTGTTGATTTTATGATACTGATTTATTGCATAGTTTTCTGTCTTCCCTTTGAAAAATGGATTATCTGGTATTTTGTAAACACAACTAATGCCATTGCTCAGGAGTAAATTTATTCAGATGAATCCTTATGTTTTGCCTAACGGTATAATTGATTTGGGAAAAAGCATTCTGTTTATGTAGGAGTTACATTTTCTGTGAATTAAGCCTGCAAGTATGTTACTGTAGCCTTATTTTAATGTATTTATGTATTTGAGTTTTTAACTGCAAGTAAGGAGGTGTTCTGGGAATAGTTGTAGGGCTGCCGGTCCCGGTGATCCCATGACCTCTGTTTTGCTGTCTGAAGCTTTGAGTCACTTTTTGAGCAGCTGACCATTTTCAAAGTTCTCACAAGAGAAAAATGAGAGCTACAAGAAAAAATGGCTCTCAGCCCAAAAGAGGCAGCACTATATTTTTGTGCTTAACGTAGCTGGGAAAATCCGTGAAGTACTGCTGGCTTAAAAAGGTTTTTTGCAGCTTAATTTCTAAAATAGGGTACTTCCATCTTACTCGGTCTGTATGAGATTGAGCAAATGGGCACTGTAAGTTTGCATTCAGGCTCACTTAGGTGCATTGAAGCATTCTTTCTTTCCTGAGAGAGGTCAGTCTCACCTTTGTTTAAGATCAGCAGAAATATTTCTATAAAAACATTATCTTACCTTCTTGGTATTTTTCTACAAAGGGATATTTTCTCTAGAGTTTCTAAATCTCTGTTCCTGTCTCTTAATTTCTTCAAAACTGGTATTAGTGTTGATTTCTCTAGTAAAGGTAGTATGCAGTATATCAGCAAAGATAGTAGCAGTGTTTTTTACAGGTTCATAATATAAATTTGTTCTCCAGAGACTACTGGTTTAGCTCCTGTGATAAAATATGTGACCAGTGGGGGAGAGAACAGTGAAGAGTAAGGGAAAACCTAGTAAAACTCAAGTCAGAAAACCATCCTGCTTAACCAGAGTTCTTAGCTGGTTGCGTGCTTAGCCCTTGTTATGCGTGGGTACGATGGGTACTGCAGTGGTACTGAGTCTTAAAGAGGTGGGTCTAGAAGTGGCTTTACGCATTTATGCAGAGAAATCCTTCTCTTATTCATGAGGACAGGCTTCAGTTTGGAAGACAATAACAGATGTTGAGATTTGTGTACACTGACAGGGTGAAGGATGATACATGTCTTGCTGAAATAGACATGAAGAATCAGGAGTCCACAGCCAAATGCCACATGTTTGGTTTTTGCATTGTTGTTTGTTTTTTATTATTTTGTTAAAAATGATGCAAAAGACACCTGGCAGGAGCCATCTTTTTCAACTCCCACACACGTTTGGGTCCTTCCCTGTTCAAAAATGCCAGCGAGCTGCTGCAATGCCTCTGCAGCATGGGCTTTTATACAGCTTGGAGAGGTGGTCTTTCTTGTTTTCTGGATGAACACCAGTATCATCTGCCACGTGTACTTGAAAGGCCTGTTCCAGCCCTCAGACGGGAAAAACTGCTACTGAGTCAGAATACTGAAGGTTTAAGTAGGTGATAGAGGTTTGAGGAGAGAGCGTGAAATGCAGGAAAAGGTGAAGCGTGCATTCAAGATAGTGCAGAAAGAATGGTACCGAGAAAGGGGTATACAAGGAAGGGGAGAGAATGACTGTAGCAGTAGGAAACAGAATCTCTCATAGGCTTCTTCAGGACAAGTATTCAGGCACTGACTTCAGTGTGTGTTTATACTGCTAAATGTAAGAGGACCAGGGAATGACCTTGAACGAACTTCTGCGTGTCTATGCTACTTAATTGTTGCTGCATTCCCTGCTCTGCTTTGGACTGCTTTCACCAGCTTTTGTCCAGACAAATCTGCTGTAGAGGAAGTAGAGCTTAGCAGCGTAGGTGAACTTGAGGCCAGGGTTTGATCTTCACTCTCCTCTGTTACGCAGGATAGATGTCCTTATAGAGCAGGAGGTTGCTGTAACTAGTCAGAAGAGACAGGGAAGTCTCTGGCAAGAGTTTTGGTCATGTGCAAAAAGAGGAAAGGTCAAATCTGGAAGATCTAATGAAAGGGGTGGCAACAGACTTTTGTATGAGTTGAGGTAGATCAGGGTCAAAGATGACACCCACATTAGAGCTCTGACTAACTAGCAGGGTGGATTTTAGGGTCCTTTGGTAAAAAGGGTGGAGGGGAGGTGGTTATGAAGGTGAATGACGCAATTTTGGCCACGATGATTTGTAGAAGATGATCGGGCAGTGCTGGCATGTCAGAATAGGTCAATAACAAAATGTATTTTGCATTTACTATGTATACACTGTAAGAGTGGTGCTGAGTTTTTTCCAGTGGGAGTGGATGCTCATGTTTTGAAATGCGATAGAGTTAATAAGAGGAATGCAGTTTGTATTCATGATTGCCTTTATTTTCTTAGCATATTTGAGCATAACATCTTGGCCCAAGTCATAATGAAGTTAATGAGATGGTAAGGAGTTGAAGACTGTGTAATAGTAGATGCTATGAATGCTAGTAACATGGTTGAACTTTTTTTTTAGTTGCCCAATGTAGTTTTACAGATATTTGTCTCGCAGTTTATATTATTTCACAATTTTTATTTTTATAATGTTTAAAACATGTATGTGTTCATTTACAACACACTGCTGTGATATTTTTTCAATGATTGTGTTGCAGATCTTCGCTTAATATTTAAAATGCTAAATATAGATAAAGGTCCAACACAATATTTTTGTGTCAGACCACAGACACTCCATAACCCTCAATTAGTAAAACATACAAAGATAAGATAATGGTGGGAATCATGCACCGAAATATAGTGAAATGGCTACTAATCTGGATTCTCTGGCAGTTGAAATAGCTATACAGCTATTACTTAATCTTTAAACTTCTTCTGGAATTACTTGCATTAACTGACTTGCTCTGTTGTAAGATGGAATGGTGTGGCTGGCTATGCATAAAACTAACTTTTCATATGGTGTTTTTGGTGTGTTTCAGGGGAAGGTCCACCTCGAGCTGAGACTGAGTGAAGTCATAACGGACACTGGAGTTGTCTGCCATAAGCTTGCCACACGGTAGGATTTGAAATTAACTGCAGATTTATGAGAAACACACTGATTATAGATAGTGTGCAATGCTTCATTTAAAAATAGTTGGAGGAATCAAAACATTGATTGGACATTGAATGTTCTTAATCAGTGATATCTTTATGAATTTATATGATGTGAGATTTTTTTCATTTTCTCTTCTCCTTCTTGCCACATAATCTACATAATTTTCTTCCTAATAGTCTTAAATGTTAATAAATCACTTATCCAATTTTGTCATGGCATAAATACTAAAAAGACATCAAAGGATAATATTAATGTCCTTCTGATTTGCATTAAGGACCTTACCAGCTAAGTAAATTCATATCACAACTTGTGTGGTGACAGAGTTTTACAGAGCTGACTTAACAAACAAAAGTCTGCCATCAGTTATTAAAGCAGTCTCAGAATCAGCCATCCAATCTCACTCAAACAAATTGAAACCTAGAAGCCGCAGGACTCAGATGGGAGTCAGGATTTTGCCTTCCTCTGAGGAGGTGTCTGGAAGGCCATTGCTCTCTGACCACACCAAAGCCTTTCAGGTGGCTACTTCAGGAGTATGGCAGAGCTGGTTGGCTTCTGTCAGGAATCTGCTTTGTATTCTCTGTCTGGCAGAAGAGCTGTCAAAATCAGAGTGTTGGCATCATACACTTCTAGGTATTTGGCAATTGTGTCAATAGAAAAAATGTTCTGCTTGGAAAGTTCTGACGAGCCCTGTTTTCAGACCAGTATTTGACATCATTTTGTTACTGTCTTTGCTAAGGCTTTGTTAATATGCTGTCATGGTATTCTTTGCATCTAGGACCTGTTAACAAATGCAGGTGAGCCATGTGGTTGACCTCCATCCTTGTAGGCACACTGTTGATATGAGGATGTGCTGGGGTATGTGATCTTGCATGCCTCTAGCCATCCAGGCCCTACTAGAGCTCTGCGAGTGGGTACGTTTGAAATCTTTTTCTGCACAGTCTGCTGTGACGAGGCAAAGTGAATAAACAGGGATAGTCTGGTGCAAGTTGCTGTGTAGGCTCTGAGCTCCAGTGAACTTATTAACCGGGGCACAATGCCACTGGAACACAGCTGTACCTCTTTCAGAACAAAAGTTGCTATGTCAATATAGCTGTGCACCACCTGGAAGGCCCAGCCTTACTTTAACTACTACCCGAGGACTCTCATTGTGCCATTTTCCATGGTGCAATTTGAATATGACCGAGTGATGATCACACAGATTCTGAGAAACCAGGGTTCAAACCTGCATCTACCAAGTCCTAGGCTAGCATCTTTTGTTGAAGTGTTATTCGTATTGCTATAGGTCCTAGGGCT
Source organism: Phoebastria nigripes (assembly GCA_035582835.1). NCBI lineage: Eukaryota > Metazoa > Chordata > Aves > Procellariiformes > Diomedeidae > Phoebastria > Phoebastria nigripes. The sequence continues at coordinate 1,942,195 of JAYKAV010003066.1, forward strand.
TTGCAGGAGAGGGGGAAATAGAAGGTGGGAAAAGGCAGTTTCTTGTCTTTCTACCCCACTGTATCTCTGCTGTGTGAGAGGGTATATGTGTGTGGGACACAAGGACAGTGGGCTTATCACTAAGCTTGGCCTGTCCTTGGAGCAGGCCTGGAGCATACTGTGCTTAGAGAGGGAAAAGGAGCACAGTTGTCCTGAGTACCAGATTTTTTTTGCTTTGGCCTTTCTGGAAGTGTGTAGTGCACTTTTTAATGGTGTGATACAGCTGCAAAGGCCTCTGTCCATATTCTTTGAACCGTAATTGTGGGTTAAGACCCTGTGATATCTGGGACTCTGCAAACATAAATTAACTGGAACATCCTTCCACTTTCACCACAGACTCTCGGTCTGTTTTGAATAGTTAGCTGGTATACTGAAGGACCTTCAGAAGTGTTTGCCTTGCTTTGTCTTGTTCTGAGAGAGTATGCCATGCCACAGCCAGCTTTCTTTTAAAGGTTTTGTCTTCAGTTAAATGAGACCTGGTAACACTATCGTACCAATGGATTTTTCAGTGAAATTCCTGAAATGCTAGAAATAGGTGTCTGAAAAGGTCCTTCTTAACATGTAACACATGCAGCTTCTTGCTTCATGAAAAGCAATAAGGCAATGACAACTTTAACAGTATGGCAGCATGCAGCACGTTTTTCTACCTTTCTATTCATTTGACCAGACAGGTTTTAAGTCTTTATTCAAATTTCTGCCTATATGGCCTTGATTTGAAGACTACTTCGTTCAGTTTCTACAATGCAGAGAAAATACTTAGATTGGCTTGCAAAGCAATTTGCAAGGTATTGTTCAGTAAATACTATGTATTAGCTGAAATGCGTAAAAGAATCCTGAGGTTTTAACCACGGAATCATAATGTTTAGAGTTTATCTTGATTTAAATCCAGCCCTTGGCTCTTGGAAACAAAACTTGAAAATCAGAGCTCAAGCAAGCTTTTGTCTGCTGAATGCATCTTTTCCCATCATTGTCTTCTCTTCTATACCTGACCTGGGCACTCTGTTTGTCTCTGGCTAGTTTCCACCGCTGTTTGTTATTTGAGTGGTAAGTGAGGGTAGAGCTTAGCAGTTTGGATAAGGGAGTTGGGAAATAAAAATATTTTTAGAGTACATAGTTCTGTTGGTGCAGGTTTTCATGGCAATGTGTCTTACGAGTGAGAAAAAGAAAGGGGAATGATTTCATCGGGGC